>VMDR010038250.1:0-10027 GCA_007922815.1 Macrotus californicus | reverse complement strand
TTTGTCTCTGATGACTATGCCTAAATGATTATTTCCTTTTGAAACTTTTATTTTAGACTGTAAACTCATTTCAGATGAATTCCGTCCACAGCAAAATTAGGGGCCTGATTTGGAGCTTGGCAGAGATTTTCCACATGCTTCTCCCAGGTGTCCCAGCTAAGATCACATAGTTAATGAATCTCGATTCCAATCCATGTGAACACAGCACTACAGTGGCAAATTATGACAGATTTTTAAAATCCCTCCAAAGTGTTATACGAGCTAAGATAGGCAAGTTCACCTGTCACCTTCCTTAGCCTGTAGTAGATACATTACACAATAATGTAGTCCTTTAAAAATTCTAGAATTGGTGAAGTTTTTAATTTGAACTCTCCTCTTTATAAAAGCCTAAATCTTTGACTACCTCCACATCCATGAAGCCATTACAATGTAAGCCCCTTGATCACGAAGTTCTACCATGCTCCCCTAAGCCCTACAGAACAGACCAGAGTTTGTTTCCATGCTCCTGTTCAAATTCCTCTGCAGCATTGGCCTCTGCAAAGGTTCTGTGTTTCTCTAGAGCTCAGTTATGCATTTAAAGGATGTAAATTATATATCACCCAATGTGTTCATGTGTTTTGTGTCAAGGCTATTTTAGGATATTTAATCTGCCTGGCATTACTGGAAACACACCAAAATTATTTATCTATATCCATTCTTTCCTTTTTTCACGTATTTTTTTGCCCAGAAGAACCTCTAGAACACTTGACCCTTTGTACCCATGTTAATACGGACATGGTGTTCTTACACAGGAATTCCCTTCTCCTGACCACACACACCCCTTCATGTGAGAGGCTCACTCAACACAGGCACATGTAAAAGAGAACAGAGAGTGGATCACTGGTTTTGCCTCCTTGTAATTCTGCTCTCACGAGATCTATAATGTTATGAAAAATTGACATTTTGTCATTTTACGTCCAAAACAAATTTAAAAACCTTCTCTGACCATCTGGAACTCAAACTCTTTTTCTAATATTGTTCCTTTTCATCGGACACATTTCAGAAGAATTCCTTGTCTTTGCCTACATTGCTATACCACCGTCCTGCTTTTTTCTGCTGTTTCTAGTACCCGGTTTAGAAACTGAAAAACGTACATGACAGTCATTTTAAAATGAGGTGCCTTTTGCGGGGGCAGGAAACAGTTGTAATCTGAAGGCAGGGTATCCCATGGGCATAGCAACAGCATGATGTGATTTGATCGCTACTCCCCCACACCTCTTGGGATGTTCCATGCACACAGTCAATGGCCAACAACAATGTGCTCATTAATTCATTAAATAATCATTCTATTGGCATGAATTCCCAAACACCTTCCATATGCCCATGTCTTCAGGTAGCTAAAGCATTTGTATTTTCGCAAAATGAAGTTGAGTGTTCAACTGCACATTTGCGAGGTGGCGATGAACAAAATTTGTCATTTTGGTTTTTCCCTGGTGAATTTCTAGAGCATGTTATTCTTGGGCTTTTCAATTTTATACATTCTATATAAACCTCTCTACTTTGTTCCTGAAGTATTGACGACTCCATCTGAGGGAAATGCTCATGTGCTCTTTAGCCTTTTTAAAATAATGTAATAAACCAGCCCTTACTTTTAGGGCACTTCAAATCGAAACAAAGAGAAATAAAAACTCTCCAAAAGTCTTTTCTTTCTTCAAGGAATAATTATTGAGAATGTTTTCTATTTTATAATGTTCAAAATACTCTCTTTTATGACTCCGAGGAGTAGATTATTTTCAACATTATCTGAGGTCTCTAGTACCAGTTTTCACCACCTAAAAACAGCAGTTTCTCTATCATGGAAAGGAAAGCGAACGGCGTCTTTCCCTATTCAGCATGTACGTATCTGCCAGCCTCACATTCCGTTATCAACAGTCAGCCAAAGAGACTGCTGAGTGGCCAAAGCCGTTTACCACGCTCGTGGATACCTGGAGAATAACGATGAGCGAGAGCAAGAACAAGCAGGAACCGAGAGACTGCTGAAGGCTGGCACACCGAGAGAAGCAGAAGTGACAGCTGGGATTCTGACAGTGAAGGCGGGGACGAAACTACCAAAGTCAGCTCCTCAAAAACACACCAGATTGAAATCATTTATAATTGGGACAAATGAACTTACACATCTAAAAAGCAATAGAGAGCATCAGCCCATTACACAGTAACTAATCATTTCACTATCTGTGGTCAACCAAGAGATTTACTATTTGAAAAGTAAACAGAAGACAAGTTTAAACTATTCAGTGTATTAGGATTATACTTAATTAATTTTGGAAATGTCTCTGCCAAGTTTGGTTAATTAATAATAATCCACCAAATATGTTTCAGTATGAATAGGGATGCCCCTGCTGTGTTCTGAATAAATTAACATGTCATGTCTTGATCTTGGCAAATAAATAATTTTTGTTTCAGTTTCAGATTAACTCACTTTAGTCAAGACTGTGTTTTCAAGTGCAATATATGTGAAAAAGATCTTTTCTGGTGTTGAAACATCTGACCACAAAATCTAAAAAAGATAAACATTGTTGAAATATATTCAAGAAAAATGCCTCTGATTCCAAATAGGAAAAAAGTTCAATATAATGAACTTTTCAACTGTGCAGTCTTTGTTAAGAAATGCAGCTTCGTTTCCTTTAAATTGTTACATGAGCTAATATATAAAAAGGTACAAGTGAGTAAACATGTAAATTCTCCAAAAACATATTTTAAATAGTTTCTATTATAAAATTTTCAAAACTATAAACCCCTTTAACACGTAGTAATTCAGATACAGAACTTTCAGGCATGCTCAAAGGACAATCTATTTCTTGATGTCCATTTTTATTCTGGATTTTCCTTCTTTAAAAGGACAAAAAGTTTAAATGATACTTGTAAAAATTGTGTGCAGTATTTTCTAACCATCACGTATACAAAGTTAATAGGATCATGGCAATGGGCCTAGAATCTAACTCTACTCTAGCTGTGCTGGACCTGCTCCAGATTTGATGAGTTTCGTTGTTATACACCTCATAGGAGGCTCTCCTTTTCTCATAGTCCTTTATTTTGGATAATTCCACCCATTCTCATACTTGGGCTACTCAGGCCTCTCTCAACACAAGTGACAGAAATTCAGCTCAAATCCATCTTAAGAAAAGTAATGTGCTGACTCACGTGAATGAGTCAGACCTAAAGCTAGTCTCAGCCGAACCTCAATTCAAGGATCAAATGACCAAATAATGATCCCCTTCCCTCTCTTCCTCCATGAGATGAGTGAAGTATCATAAGGAGGCAAAGTATGTCCACAAACATTGTCAGTTTCAAACCCAAAAGCAAAAAGAGAGCAACTTCCAGTTAGCTGTCCCTGGCTCAGTGGTGTGTGGGTGTGTAGGGAAGGGGGTGATGTGTATATCTGTAAAACAGAACTCTAACCGACCCTGTGTTGGCCACCTTGAATCACAAGTTTTCCCCTTTGGCCATAAAGACAAGCTATTCTCCTTGATGGCTCCCCTGGAGTGGTGAGGGAACAGGAATGGAGGTAGGCTGTTGCTGACACCAGACAAAGAGGAAGAGGGCTATTAGGCGCACAGTAAAATCATATGTCAGCTCCATCTCTGTGGTTTCCCTTACAAAGGGGATGTTGGGTCCCCTCTTCTTCCCAGTAGTCTTCCACTAAAGAACTCTTTACAGATCATGGACAGCATTAAATAAACCTCAGTCGTCTGGATCTTACATAAGTGGGAGCAGCATGATGCTCTGTTTGAGGAGATGATTTTGACCGTTTACCAGCTGAAATTCTCAGCTGAAGCACTAAACTTCTTCATCAGAGAGGGGTTAAGAAGAGCAGAGAAGGTGTCCAATGTCATGGCCTTCAGAAGAAAGATCACCTGCTCTAATTCCCAGCTGTGTTAGGGGTCTAAGGTTCCCTGCCCCAATGACACAAAATTATTGCCCAAACACATAAACTTGAAGTGTCTTGGGTCCCCAGTCTCCACTGTTGCGTAGTTTTCTGTGTGACTCCCAAACTCAGCAGAAAAAGCTCAAGGCTGTTTCTAATTAAAATGCCTGACTTCCGCATCTCCCTTAAGGTCCCAGACAGCTATTCACTTTTAATGGGGAGAAAGGGCTCATAGGTCTGGAAGGAAAAGTCATCTGAGAGTGCTGGGAAATAAGGAACTGGGGATGAATCGGCAGTTTTCACAAAGGTGTCTTCAGGTGCAAATCAGAAACATGCACACGAAGGGAGGTAAAAAGTACAGTTTAAAGTGGAAGTTCACATAGAGAAAACAGCACATAAAGCAAAGAAAGTAAACTAAGTGGCCTGAGAGAGACTGTCAGCAGGTAACAGGAACTATCTCACCAGGCAAATGTGCCGCCATACCTAGTGAACAGGTAACTGCACTAACTGCAGCGCATGATTATCCTGAAGTCTGCTCATTGACTTCAGTACCCGGAAGTCCTGTGGATGGAGGTCTACCTTCTGTTTTTGTTTCCATAGTTGTCAATCATGCAATCTCATTTTCTCTCATGCTTGATAATTTGTGATTGAAAGCCAGGAATGTTATATGAAAGATTGGAGAGCTAATATAAGTCTCTGGGTGAGCTCCCCAGCAACCAGTTATAGTCAAAGCATAATCCACCTGATACTAAGATGCTTCAGAGCAAAGCTTCAGGCTTTGTGAATTCTGCTCTTTATAAAAGGTCACTCTTACTCCAAGGTAGTGGAGAGTAATTACTCCTCCAGTAATTCCAAGGGGAAGCCTTGAGTGTACACCGGACCTTTCCTTCTTGACGGTCTGTAGACTCTAGTTTCTCACCTACAGCCCACAGACTGACAGTTTGTCTCAGCTTCCAAGCATCTCAACAATCCCCATGGAACTGGGTAAACGCTTTGAAGGAAAAAATGGTACTGAATGTCAGTTCTTTTTTCCCTTTTCTTCTTTTGGGCTCCTGGCCCCTTGAGTCCTTGTTGACTCGATAGCTACCTAATACTTTCTTACAGACATTTTTCTTCAATTTTGTCTAGAATCCTCAGGTAGTCTCTTTGAGAGAGTTAGTCTATAACAAGCTAGCCCCAGCTTTATAATTTTAATATCCCTGAACAGAAGTCTTCTTTGACCCTAGAGCCCTTTTGATTTTTCACACCCTTAAATTTCTATTATAATTTCATAGTAAATACTACCTAAAATAATACTTGTTATCTAACTTTTTAAAATGTGAAACTTTTTATCTTCCCCATGTAGATGTTAATAAATACCCTGGAAGGTCAGATTCAAATTATACACTTCTTATGTGTCCCTTATTGAATCTTATGTGTCTTATGTGACATATGTCCCTTATTGAATCTATGTGTCAGATTCAAATTATACATTTTTGAAGGGTTGAATGATTTCAGAGGAACATCATTGGTGTAATATGTAGAAGTAGTGAAATGAGCAGCAAAAAGATTAGTTTCCTTTTGCAGTACCAATCTGTTAAGTCCCTCATCATCTCTTACCCAGCCTTCCCACTCTTAGAAATTTATGCTGTGAACATCTATACATCTAATACACTGATCATGCCCATGCAACACTAATGTGTTATAATTTTATTTCTGAAGTGTCTTTCTGATGCATAATGTATATATAAATATGTGCATGTGGTACGTGTGTATCATTATCTTTACAGTAAATAGTATGACAGTGTCAATGCATATGTATTTATACTTCCCCCTGACTCGAGTTCTCTGTCAGCGAGAACTGGTAAGACATATTCTACTGAGACTCCCAGCCAAAGCTGTAAATGCTGCAGCCAAGACTGCCCTGCCGTCTTATCCAGTGATGAGTGCATTCTACAACAAGTGTTGTTGCCTCAGCTGTGCCCTCTTTTTCTGTCATTTGCTTTGTGCTCTGGCAAACAGTACTGACATTACTGGGTATCAACAGTATGCAAGTGATAAGGTTGGACCTCCTTCAAAACAAAAAGGAAATGCATCAGTCTGTGTCTGGAAGTGCGAGATTTATTGTGACTTGAGCTTCCTTCTGATAGAGATATCCAGAAGGTAAAGACGAACAGGTGACTTGGGATTTGTGAAAGCCCTCGACTCTGGAGTGAGGGGCATTAGATAAAGCAGCTGGAACCATGGACCAAATATCTTATGGAGCATATCTGGAAGGAAATAGGACAGAAGATGGGTTTTGATTTCAGAGAATGTGACAAGAAAGTATTGCTAAAGTACCAAACAAAAATATATCTCCATAGAGACTAGGCTTCAAAGGCTCTGAAGTGCTCTGAATCAGTGATTGGCTGGTGCCTCCATTTACGTTTTTGCTTCTTCATATCCCAATTTCTCACAGAGATTATGAGTAAAGAGATGCCAACTCTAGTAGGTCACGGTTTAAATAATCATGCTAATCTTTAAAAAATAAAAACCTGGCACTTCATATATATATGCAAATATCGAGACATAGTCAGGTAACAAAATAATTTGCAAAGTAGGATAATCTGACCCTTTCCCTTTTAAAGTTCTAGAATGGTGCGTCTATGCCTGTATCTACATCTATGTCTGCATGGGGTCAAGTTCCACAAGGACACATGCAAAATTTCAGCACCTGTTACAGCTAGGAGGCAAGTGGAGGGGGTTGGGGGAGAAGGGAGATAATACTATATTTTTAGTTTATATGTAAGTATTGCATGAATTTAACATTTTGTACTTAAATATAAAGGTATATAGAATAAAAAGTTATAATTCCTAATTTGACTGATGTGCTCCTTATGGAGCTAATAGTAATGCACATTTTACTTTAAAAATCATCTGAGATGATACTGAAATGATGTAATAGCACTTATTATATCCTGAAGAGGAAGAACTCTTTTTGTTTGATTAACTAATCTACAGGATTTTGGACTAGCAAAGTAATTAAAAGCCACATCATTCATATATCAAAGTACTTTATAGAATTATTTGCCCTTTGTAGTATTAGCCAGTGAAGACCATCCTGTTTACGTCCATGAAATTGCTTTCTCCAAAGTAGAGCTTAAATAAACTTATTTATTTATTTATTTTTGTCACCATGTAGGGGTGTAGGACAATGCAATTTGTCTTCGGTATTTAAAGAAATCAAAAGAGAAATGGTGGTTTCTAAAATAGAGTCTGTACACAATAGCAATAACCAAATGTCAACAGCCGGAAACCTGTACGGCCTCTGCAGTGAAGCATCAGCACAAAAGAAAGTCCATTTGTTCGAGTTATAATGAGACTGACAGCAACATAAGATATCTCCTCAACCCCAAAACAAATATATTTTTAAAAGACAGTATCAAGAGTTATTATTTAATTTAATGAATTAACATTTTCTTTCCCAGAGTTGATGAGGGACTTACTACTTGCTGAGAGAAGATTCCTCTAGAAATATCCAGAGCCTTGAGATAACTCAGTCATCAACATCAATATCACCCTTTTGCTCTCCACACCACGCCCGCCCCACCACACCCACCCACACACACACACACACACACACACACACACACACACACACAATTCAGTGGTTAAGGACTATAACCAGCAGGCTTGCCAGCTGGCGATCTTACAAACACTGGATACAAAACCTATTTCTCAATACTGTTTCTTCTGTTGCTATTCATATAGTTTAATTAAAGGCTTCAGGATTTTGTTTAATTAAATAATACTCTGTCTATTCTATTAGCTGCATTACGTTGAACAAGTTACTTAACCTCTTTGGGCCTCAGTTTCTCATATGTTAAGTGAAAATAACTATTTCACAGGATAGTGGTAAGTATTTAATTAGTTAATGTTTCTAAAATGCTTAGAATGTCACTTGTTACACAATAAGCATGCAATGAATGTGTTTTATTGTTGCTGTTATTATTATTATTATCATTATTATTATTATTAGCATGAGGATCTCAAGAGTCCAAACTCCTTTGACAAGAGGAAAAACTACATTCTAAAATAAGTCAGACTGAATTGCTTTAGTCAAGTGCGCTTTGCTTAGATGAAACACTTCTCCAAATTTAACATTATTTGGAGGGGGGAAAAGCTCCATGTTCTTTCTATCTAGCAGTCTCTAAACACCTTGTTTTTAGACCTTTTAAACTCCAAATTCTGGAGAGAATAAATGTGAGAAAATTTCATAGTTATCTTTCTGCGTATCTTTTCTACCCACTTAAATATATTTTATTAGGCACACTGACAAAAAATGTGTCCCTCTGACCAGATGCTGCCTCGGTCACTCTCAGGATTTCTTCCTTCAGTCTCTTTTAATTCACTTGATTTTTAAATGCTCCTCAGTTCCCCTTATGTTCCTCCGAATCAATTATTTAATTTGGCTTTTTCTGCATAATAGAGGTCTATACAAAGAAAAACTGTAACTTGACAGGGAACGGCTCCCTTCCCGTTAAATTCTGGGTTGTGAAAAGATAAAGAGGTTGCACAGAAATAGTCCAGAATTGCTGTTGACAATGCAAAGTAGCAAATCTAAACATATTATGTACTTTTGGTATTTTAAGATGATTTCTGCATAATTGTTGAATTTTCAAGGATGATGACTGGCAGCACCATATCTGGTATCTGCCTAATTACAAAATAAATCAAAATATAGCATGCTTTTCCAATCTACACAATCACTTGAACCATCCCTCAAACGGCTGCTTAGAAAACTGGATGCACATACATTTGAAGTCTTTACAAATGACATTGATAAAATATTTGTCACTTATAAAGACAAGCAAGCAAAAGATGAAAATATATCTTTGGGTGTTTAATATCTGAGAGAAAAGACAAAATAATTTAAAAAACAATATACATTAGGAGCACTTTGTTTTCTTTTGATGAAAGTAACTATATTAAAATGTCTTTATATAAAAATTACCTAAAAATTAGATGTGTTAATAAATAGAAGTGGAAAAGAGTGAACATAGAAAAAGACAACAGCAATCCGTGCAGCATAAATTTAACTTCTTTATAGTTTTTTTTTATTTCTCTGTGTTTGACATCAGGATTTATCAAAATTTTCTGGAACAAAGCTATTAAATATGTTGAAAAATATGTAAATGTTTTGAATGAAAAAGGATGACTGGACTACTCAACAAAAGGTATTAGAAAAATTTGTTACTGAGAAAAATTACCCACATCATAAAATACATCTGATTTATTCTGTATGTGTTAAAGAGATGACTGTAAATATTAAAACTTTGAAAAAGTGCTATCTGCATAGTACAGAGCTTTCAAGTCACAAATCATTCCACTATCCACCAAAACAAAACAAAGAAAAAAATCGAAATTCCTACAGCTTCTAAAAATCCAATGTAAAAATGTTGCAGGGAAACAAAATGGGAAAAATAGTTATAACTGTAAAAATGGATTGATGAATTTTAAAATCTTCCAGGTTAAAAAAAATTAAACAAGAGATAACTAATACTTTATTAAATTTAATCACTACGTGTGTGTGTGTGTATATACACACACACACACACACACACACATAATGTAAATTTACATATGTTGACTTTAAACAAAAATGTCAACTACATATTCCTCCAAAAAAAAAAAAGATTCACTCAGGAAAAAAGAAAATTGCCATCCTGAACCTGCAGCCATGGCCATGGTGAGCCACATGCACGCTCCATAGAGCAACAAAGAGGAAATTCCTTCACAGAGGGAAAGAGGAAGTTAGGAGGCCCCGAGCCGACCAGACTGCCTCCTGGAGAGCTTTGCACTCAATGCGGGGTGTGAGAGCTCCCCCTATAGGCTCTCTGGATTCCAATCTTACTTTAGGTCTTCTTTAGTAATTTTTACATATACTTTTATACGTATGCACACATTTTAAATATACAAATTTACCGACAAGGTAAATATCTGGAAATGTAAATTAAAACAAGGGGTTACCATTTTTCAACAAAAATGTTAGCAGTAAGTTATTGAAGTGACATAAAACACTGGCATAGGAGCGATATGACCGTCAATCTAATACACTTGGTAATGTCAGCTGTAATTATGCAACCATTAAATGATGCTGTTATA
>VMDR010038249.1:0-10025 GCA_007922815.1 Macrotus californicus | reverse complement strand
GAGAGAGGGAGTCATATCTACATGAGCAAAAACATCAATTGGTTGCCTCCCATACACACCCAGACCAGGTTACAACCACAACCTAGATATGTGCCCTGACCAGGGATCACAACTTGCAACCTTTTGGTGTGTGGGATGAGACTTCAACCAAGTGAGCCACTCGGCCAGGGCTACCACTGAGATTTGATCATGTAATTTTCATAAGTGATAGATCAAGTAGATGAAAAAATATCAAAGATATCAAGTATAATAGGATTAAAAATGGAATATAATTGACCTAAATAAAACCATATAAAGCAACCCCCAAACACTTCTTAAAAATGTACATGGGGCATTTATGAAAATTTTGTATGGTACCATAAATGTTTCTTAATAAATGTCATGAAATTATACAGAATATATTCTCTGACTGATCATAAAAGAATTATTTTAAGAATCAATAACAGAAAATTAAAAATTTGCTTTAAAAGGCAATAACTTCTAAATATACCATGAGTCAAGATATCACAATGAAATGTAGCATATATTTTAGATTGACTAATGTAAAAATACAGTGTATTGAATCTCCTAGCATGCAGCTAAAACTGTTCATGAAGAAATATTGTGCTGCCTCAAAGTATATATTAAAAAAGTAAAAATGTAAAAGTCAGTGATTTAGGGGTCACTCCAAGATGACATGAAATAGGATAGATCACACACCTCCTACCAAAACCAGACTGGAAATAAAATGAAAGAACCCCATGGCTGGTGTGGCTCAGTGAGTTGAGTGCCAGCCTGTGAACCAAAGGGTCTCTGGTTCGATTCCCAGTCAGGGCACATGTCTGGATTGTGGTCCAGGTCCCTAATGGGGGATGTGTGAGAGACAACCACACATTGATGTTTCTCTCTCTTTCTTTCTCTCTCCCTTCCCCTCTCTAAAAATAAATAAATAAAATCTTTTAAAAAGTAAAATTAAAAAGGAAAACGATCACCAGACTTAAACCAAAGGCTACCTGAAACAGAGACTTTAACTAAAGACAGCCAGAAAACCACCCCTAGACAGGTAGAAAAGGCAGGAACATCTCAAAAGGGCCAGCCCCATTCACATGGGTGGCAGGCCAAGGCAGGGCAGCTGTGGGAGCTCCCCCTTGAGAGGAGAGAAGCCAGAACCCCATACCAGGCTCCCAAGCAGAGAAAGCCAGTGCCAAGATCAGCCCATCATGTAGCAAAACCAGCAGTGAAAGGCCATGAGGACTTTCTCTGCTGGTAAGAGATGAAAACCACTAGAGATAAACCCACCATCTTTTTTTTTCCTTAAAGGGGCAAAGCACAATTTTTCTGTTCATGACTACTCACTGTGGAGCCCAGTGAAGGGAGGGTGGCGAAGACTGGAGCTGCTCAAGGAGAGTCTGGAGTGTGAAGCACTGGGGAGAGATTTGAAGGAGAGGCTGTGAGATTTTAGGGGCCAGTACATACCTCGATTCCACAGCAGCCATCTTTCTAGAGAAGAGCCAGCCCTCCCCACAGGAATACCAACTGCCTTAGATTGTGGGATATTGCTCCTCAGACCCCTGGAATTCTGCTTGCCCCACCTCCTGGAATCTTGTTTGCTCCCTCCACAGTGCAACTTTTTTGTTCTTCTTTCAGTTTGGCTCTGTCTTCGTGGGTTTATTTTTCTTTCTCCTTTTTCCTCCATCCTACATCTTAACCCCTTCTGAGGAGAGAGCAACATAAACAGACTCAGTGGATGTCAGAGAATTCTATAGTGTTCAGCCAACCCATACACCTTCCTCGGAAATAGACTGATGCTTCCTCTTCGTGAGAGAGCCATAGAAACACCCTCCTGGCACCCAGAAGACACAAAAGCTAGGTTCAGGAGGCTTACTAGGGGCTCCACACTGCCAAGTTCAGGGAAATAATCACCGACAGACTCAGTTAGAGGGAAAACACACCAACCATCTTCCCTGAAGTTTGAAAAGCACCTGCCATGGGAGTTGCAGGAATCACAGCCCTCTGTTTCTGCAGAAGCCTTCTCAGAAATTGCTGGGTCTGTGACTCGTCTAAGATTGGCAGCAGGCTGGCAGGCACAGACTGGAAGAAGTTGATCCTGCAGTGACATGGGATGTTTTCTGACACACCCCTGGACTCGGTGCTGATAAAAGCTCACTTTGCAGAGCAGCTTCACCCATCTTGGGAGCAGCAGCCAAGCCCAGAGGAATCAGCCACAAACTGTGGATTGCTTGTAGTTCAAACAGGCCGCTGAGGGCCAGACGTGGACAGCACCTGATATTGGCATATATCAGACTCAGACATCAGAGCCATATCCAAAGGGAGACACCAGGAGGCAAACACAGAACTCTGCTGAGACAAAACCACTTGGTTCTTTTTTATTTTTTTTTCTTTTTCATAGCCTTTGTATATAGCCTTTTATTTGTGTGTGTGTGTGTGTATATATATATTTTCTTTTTACTCTATTTTTGGTGTTCAATTTTTCATTTCAGATCTCTTATTCTACTCTAACTTTTGATTACTCCATTGTTCCCTTCTTCTTACCTTTCATTCTTTTTCTTTTTCCTTTTCTGTATTTCTTCTCCCCATTTTCCTCTTTCAGTTCATTACTAGTATTAGTTATTTTCCCTTTTCTCTTCTCATAATCACTTTTCTTCCTTTTGGTCCTCTCACATTATTTTTCCTTTCCCCTATCTCTACTATTTCATTTCTCTTTCTGCTCATCTTATTTTAAATCTTTTTTTGTTGATATTGCTGTTGTGGGTGAGATGGGTTTGCTTGTCTTGGTGTTGGTTTTGTGTTGTTTTGCTTTGTTCTACCAGCACCTATACACCATTGTACAAGACAGAGTATGGGTTGAGCCTCTTAGCCAAGGGGAGTTCCCACCAACAAATGAGATGAAAAGAGTTGGGACCCAAATACAACAGGAAATTTCACATAACCACACAGAAGACATTCCTAGAGTACTCAGATCAGGAAATTAAGGAGTCTGCACCAGTGGGCCCAACAGAATTCCTACCTCATAAGGCATACCACAAGACAGAGAGGTAAAGCAGATCAATCTAATACATAGAAACAAACACAAAGAAACAACTAAAATGGGGAGACAAAGAAACAACCCAAAAACAAAAGAAAAAGAAGAATCTCCAGAAAAAGAGCTAAATAAAATTGAGGCAAGCAATTTATGAGATGTAGAGTTTAAAGTAGTGGTTGTAAGGATGCTCAAGGAATTTAGTAAGAGCTACAAAGAACTCAATGGGAACTATATTAGCATAAAAAAGCACACAGAAACTATAAATAAGAACCAGATGGAAATGAAAAACACAATATTTGAAATGAAGAATACACTAAAAGGCATTAAAAGCATGCTGGATGAAGCAAAAAATTGAATTAGCAAATTGGAAAACAAGGTAGAAAAAAAACACACAGGACAACAAAATGAAACAAGATTTAAAAAGAATGAGGATAGTTTAAGGGAACTTTAGGACAACATGAAACATGACAATATTCACATAACAGGGATACCAGAAGGAGAAGAAAGAGAGCAAGGGCTGGAAACTATGTTTGAAAAAATAATGACAGAAAATTTCCTTAACTTGCTGGGGAAAAAATGTCACACAAGTTCAGGAAGCACAGAGGCTCTCCCAATCAAGATGAACCCAAAATGGCCCACTCCAAGATATCACAATTAAAATGGCAAAATTTAAAGACAAAGAGAACATTAAAAGCATCAAGGGAGAAACAGCTAGTAACATACAAGGGAGCCCTTATTAGACTAACACAACTGACTTTTCAACAGAAACATTACAAGCCAGAAGGGACTGGCACAAAATATTCCAAGTAATGAAAAGCAATGATCTGCAACCGAGACTACTCTATCCAGCCAGGCTCTCATTTAAAATGAGAGGTAAAATAAAAAGCTTCCCTGGTAACAAACAAACAAAAAGTCTAAAATAGTACATCTCCACCAAACCAGCACTGAAAGAGATGCTAGAGGAACTGCTTTAAAAAGGAATTAGAGAGAAAGGAACTCTGATACAAAGGGGAAAAAAATGGCAATGAATAAGTACCCATCAATAATCAAATTAAGTGTAAATGGATTAAATGCTCCAAGCAAAGAACATAGAGTAGCTGAATGGTTAAGAAAACCCAACCTGCATATGTGCCTATGTGCTGTCTACAAGAGATCCACCTCAGAACAAAAGACATATACAGGCTGAAAGTGAAAGGATGCAAAAAATATACCATGCAAATGAACATGAAAAAAGAAATCTGGAGTCACAACACGTATCAGATAAAATTGACTTTAAAATAAAGACCATAACAAGAGACACAGAGCATCACTATATAATACTTAAGGGAATAGTCCAACAAGAAGATATAACTCTCACAGACATATATGCACCCAATATAGGAACACCTAAATATATAAAGAAAACATTGGAGAGATAGACAGCAATACAGTCATTTTAGGGGGTTTTAAAACCCCATTGTCAACAATGGATAGATCTTCCAAACAAAAAATCAACAAAACCATTACAGTATTGAGTGACACTCTGTATCAATTGGACTTAATTGATATTTACAGAACACTTCACTTTGAAGAAGCAAAATACACATTCTTCTCTAACACACATGGATCATTCTCAAAGATAGACCATATGGTAGGACACAAAGCAAGCCTTAACAAATTCAAGAAAATAGAAATAATATCAAGTATGTGTTCAGATCACGATGGATTGAAACTAGAAACCAACCTCAAAGAAAAAACTGAAAACATTCAAATACACGGAGGCTGAATAACATGTTATTAAATAATGGATGGGTTAACAATGAGAAGAAGAAAGAAATCAGAAAGAAACAAATGAAAATGAACATAAAACAAACCAAAACCTATGGGACACAGTGAAGGCAGTCCTGAGAGGGAAGTGCATAGTGTACAGGCCTACCTAAAGAAAACAAAAAAATTTCAAATAAACAACCTAACCCTACATCTAAAAGAACTAGAGGGACAACAACAAACAAAGCCTAGAGAAAGCAGAATTAAGAACACAAGATCAAAGCAGAATTAAATGACATAGACACTAAAAAATCAATTCAAAGAATCAATGAATCCAAGGCCTGGATCTTTGAAAAGACAAACAATAGATGCAGTAAGAGTATTTGACCAAATCCAGCACCTATTCATGATAAAAAAAAAAAAACTCAGCAAAGTGGGAATAGAGAGAGCATACCTCAACATAATAAAGGTCATGTACAAAAAACCTATTGCCAACATCATACTCAATAGGCAAAAACTAAAACCATTTCCCTTAAGATGAGGACAAGAAAAGGGAGTCCACTTTCACCATTCATATTCCACATAGTACTGAAAGTCATAGTCTCAGTGATCAGACAAGAAGAAAAAAAAAAGGCATCCAAATTGGAAAGGAGAAAGTAAACTATCATTATTCATAGACAACATGATAGTGTACATAGAAAACCCTGTAAGCTCCTTGGAAAATAAAACAAACTCAACCCAATAAGTGAATTTGGCAATGCAGTGGGATACAAATTCATTATTCAGAAAATTATGGCATATTTGTACAGCAAAAATGATCAGAAATAGAAACTAGAAAATTATATTTACTACAGCAAAAAAAAATAACATAAAATACCTAGGAATAAATTTAACCAAGGAGGTAAAACACTTGTACTCAGAAAACTATAGAACACCAAGAAAGAAACTGAGGAAGATACAAATAAATAGAAGCATATACCATGTTCATGGATTGCAAGAATTAATATCATTAAAAGGCCCATATTACCAAAAGCAACTTATAGATTCAACACAATTCCTATTAAAATACCAATGGCATACTTCACCGATTGAGAACAAATATTTCAAAAATTTATATGGAACCAAAAAAGACCATGAATAGCCTCAGCAATCTTGAGATAAAAGAACAAAGTTGGAAGGAACACAATACCTGATATCAAACTATCATACCAGGCAACTGTAATCAAAACTTTCTAGTACTGGCATAAGAACAGACACATTGATCAATAGAACAGAAAAGAGAGCCCAAAAAATAAACCCATGTCTTTATGGTCAATTAATATTTGACACAGGAGTCATGAGCATGAGGTAGAGCAGACAGTCTCTTCAATAAATGGTGTTGGGAGAACTGGAGTAGTACATGGGAAAAAAATGAAACTAGACCACCAACTTACATTGTACACCACAATAAAACTCAAAATGGATAAAAGACTTAAAAATAAGTTGGGGTACCATAAAATTCCTAGTGGAAAACATAGGCAGTAAAATTTCAGATATCTCACATAGCAATATTTTTGTCAATATATATCCTAGGGCAAGGAAAATAACAGAGAATAAATAAATGGAACTACATCAAATTAAAAACTCTGCATGGCTAAAGAAACGATCATCAAAATGAAAAGGGAATCAATAGTAAGAGAGAACATATTTGCCAACAACACATCAGACAAGGGTGTAAACTCCAAAATATATAAAAAAAAACCCATTCCACACAACACCAGGAAGACAAACAATCTAATTAAAATATGGGCAAAGGACCTGAACAGACACTTGTCCAAGGAAGACATGCAGAGGGCCCATAGACATATGAAAAGATGCTCAACATCACTAGCCATCAAAGAGATACAAATTAAAACCACAATGAGATATCATCTCACACCTGTCAGAATGGCCATCATTAATAAATCAACAAACATCAAGTGCTAGAGTGAATGAAGAGAAAAGGGAACTCCAGTGCACTGTTGGTGGGAATGCAGACTGGTGTATTCACAGTGGAAAACAGTATGGAATCTTTAAAATATTAAAAATGGAACTGCTGTTTGACCGAGCAAGTCAACTGCTTGGGATATACCTGAAGAATCCTGTAACACCAATTCAAAAGAATTTATGCACCCCTATGTTCATAACTGCACTATTCACAATAGGCAAGATTTGGAAATAGCCTATGTCTCCATCAGTACATGAGTGGATTAAAAAAACTGTGGTACATTTACACAATGGGATGATACACACCAGAAAATTAAGAATTCCTACCTTTTACAACAGCATGGATGGAACTGGAGACCATTATGCTAAGTAAAATAAACCAGTTGGTAAAAGATAAGTACCATATGATTTCACTTATAAGAGGATTCTGATGAACAAAATAAATTAATGAGCAAAACAGAACCAGAAGCATAGAATCATAGGATAGATCAACAGCAGTAAGAGGGGAGGGGTAAAGTAGTGAAAGGATTAGTCGAAGAACAGATAAGAAGTCCCATGGATATGTACAAAGGTGAGACAATTGACTATGGAAGTGGGGGGCAGGCTGGGTGGAGATGGGTGAAGGGGATAAAAATGGGACAATGGTAATGGTATAAACAATATGATGTTAAAATCTAAAAAAAAGTCAATGATCTAAATACCCAGCTTAAAAAGTTAAAAACTAGATCAGTAGATTGATTACAAAGTCACTAATGACAGAAATCAAATGCAAAAGAAGGAATGGACAAAGCTACAATGTTGGTTTTTGGAAGAACACAAAATAATTTCCATATCATTTTTTGAAGACTATAGATTTTGATCACAATCTGGTAAGAACAGTATTCTATGTTTGGGAAGGTTTTGTTGTTGTTTTTAAGGCCCAAGTGTAATATATCCCTGTTAATGTTCATTTTGTTAGTTCTACTGGGCATTATTTAACCTCTAAAAACACATCATTTTTTAATTTATTTTTTATTGTTGTTCAGTTACAGTTGTCTTGCCTTTTCCCCATTGCTCTCCCCTACCCCGCCCCCCTACTCCCACAGTCAATCCCCTCCATTGCCCTGGCCCATGAGTCCTTTATTCCTATTCCTTTGCTTGTCCTTTCCCCTTCTTTCTCCTATGACCCTCTCCCCTCTGGTAACTGTCAATTTGATCTTTATTTCCAAGTCTCTAGTTTCATTTTACTCATTTGTTTGATTTGTTCATTAGGTTCCATTTATAGGTGATATCATATGGTATTGATCTTTCACTGCCTGGCTTATTTCACTAGCATAATACTCTCCAGTTCCATCCATGTTGTCACAAAAGATAGGAGCTCCTTCTTTCTTTCTGCTGCATAGTATTCCATTGTGTAAATGTACCATAGTTTTTTGATCCACTCATTTACTGATGAGTACTTAGGCTGTTTCCAGCCCTTGGCTATTGTAAATAAACCTGCTATCTTAATTTTTGTTTAGAATAAAAAAATATCAATTGTTACTGTTTCCTTTGCATTGCTAGTTCTATGAACATATTATCTATACATATCACATTTGACTTATCTGGAAACTTCATAAACATGTATTAAAATGCTGACTAAAATATCAGATGATTAATATATGTTTTAATTTATTGAGACATTTAAATATTTATAATTTTATGGCATGATTTACATACATATAGGAAATGAGTTGTTGATATATAAATGCCCTCTAAATGAGAGATGATTATCTTTCTGTTTGAATATCACAACTGAATAGCAGTACAGCATAGAGATAAAGAGGTTTGAATTGAAAGCCAGGCTCAGATGGGTCAAATCCCACCTGTGCTACCCCCTCACCTCAGGAAATCAGGCAAGTTACTTAAACTCCCTGTGCCTCACTGACTTTATCTGCAAAAAGAGATAATCATGGGACATGCTTCAAACTGTTATTGTGAAGATTAAATAATCTAATATATAGAGATTTATCAGACTACAGTTGTGCAGGGTAACTCTTCTGTCTTGTATGCAGTAAATGCTCGCTAAGTGCTTCATAGTAGTTATAATTTGGTAAACACATTCAGATGAAAAGAAAACCTGCTGAAACTAAGAGACTCAATAATATAGTGGCTTAAGAACATAAAATTGAATTATCTTTCATACACCTTTTCCTAGGTAAGTGGCCCAACCTGGTCAGGACACTTAGAGACCCAGGTTCTTCTTACCATGTTGCTTTGCCACTTGTTAAGACCTTATTTTTATCTGCGAGGTCAAGCAAGGTTGTAGACATGGCCACATTCCAGGTGAATGAAAGACAAGAGTGCATGGGGGAGTATGCCCTCAGTGCATTGTCTCACAATTAGAAAGATTCATAGCATATCTTTTACATTCCATGGTCAAAAATGTTACATCACCACACCTAGCCCTAGAGGAGTCTGATAAATGCAGTCAATTGCTGTCTTACTCAAGAAGAAAGGGAGAGTGAATTTGGGTGAATTCAAGCAGCCTTGGTCATACTTGGTACCTACAACATGAGGCAGATCCATCCATGCTGTTGCAAAGGGCGGAAGCTCCTTCTTTCTTTCTGCTGTTTAGTATACCATCATGTGAATGTGCCACAGTTTTTTGTTCCACTCATTTACTGATGGGAACTTAGGTTGCTTCCAGCACTTGGCTATTGTAAACTGTGCTGCTGTGAACATTGAGGTGCATAGGTTCTTTTGAATTGGTGTTTCAGGATTCTTAGGGTATAGTACCAGCAGTGGAATTGCTGGGTCAAAAAGCAGTTCCATTTTTAGTTTACTGAGGAAATTCCATACTGATTTCCATAATGGCTGCACCAGTCTGCATTCCCACCAACAGTGCACTAGGGTTCCCTTTTCTCCACATCCTCTCCCACACTTGCTGTTTGGTGATTTGTTTATGATGGCCATTCTGATGGGTGTAAGGTGGTCTCTAATTGTGGTTTTAATTTGCATCTCTTTGATGTCTACTGATGCTGAGCATGGGGGGTTAGGATCAAGGTGGGGATGGCTCGGGTAGGGGGGAATGGTATGGGGAAAATGGAGACAACTGTACTTGAACAACAATTTTTAAAAAATTTAAAAATATTTAAAAATTAACATTATACTGAAGTGCTAAAAAGAAAAGCAAATGTCTCCCTAAACAAGTGTTTCCCAGATCACCAATACTTTAAGAAAAATTTTATAAAAATAAAAGGTACATAGGAGAGATGAGCCCAAGGTCAAATGCAATTAGTATCAATCTGTGCACAGTACGGTACTGAGACAT
>VMDR010038248.1:0-10022 GCA_007922815.1 Macrotus californicus | reverse complement strand
CATTAGATGCCAAAAGATCTTTTTAGTTTCTTCTATATTTTTAATGAGTAAAATAGGAATAAGTAAATATAGCAATATAGGCATAAATAAAGTTTTTTTTAAATATGGAACACTTCACAAATTTGCGTGTCATCCTTGCACAGGGGCCATGCTGATCCTCTCTGTATCATTCCAATTTCAGTATGTGTGCTGCTGAAGCAAGCCCTAAATAAACTTCTTTAATATAATTTTTTAAAATCTCAAGCTAAAAATGAGAATTAATTTAAACAGAAGCATTCGAAAGAGACTTGGGAACACAGCTTCTGTGCTTAGTCCCACTATTTAAAATTTCTTTATTGTTTAAGTCCTAGTTGATACAAAAGAGAAAAGGGGTATAATTATGGAAGAGAGAAGGTAAAAGTACATTTTTGTAAATGCCATGATTGTTTACCTGGAAATCCCAGGGAATTAACTGAGAAACTTTCAACAATGAAATAATTCAGTAATTCACTGCTTACAAAAGTAATACACTAAAACTTTTAAAACCCTTTCCCATATATGGACAACCAGTTAGAAAACACTGAGTGGGCCAAAAAGTCTGTATGATTTTTTTTCCATAAAATAAAAGACACATTTTTCATTTTCACCAATAACTGTGGATTTTTAAGTATGTTGGCTATCTCTCCCACAAGGTATAATGTTGATTGTTCTCACTTAATGTCTCGATTTGATCGCTATTAACTTCAACTGGTCTACCTGACTGTGGAGCATCATCCAAGCAAGAAACCTCCAGCACAAAACTTCACAAACACTTTGACACATTCGCACAGTCACAGCACCTTCTCCACACACAGCGCAGTTTTTTTGGCATTTCAGTTGCTTTTTTACCTTTCTTGAAATAATAAAGCATAATACGCTGAAAATGTTGTGTATTTTCTTCTATCTTTGTTATTAAAATGGCTACCAAAAAGTCATTAATTTTGATGAGTTTTTTAAATGTGCACTGATGTGACAGTATAATTTAACAGTTGTTTCAAATGAAGTTAAGACAACTAAGCACTACTAGAGCCATCGTACAGACAAAAACAAAGGAACTTTTTGGCCAGCCCTCTACAATGAAATAAAAGAGCCAGTTTTATAACCACAAGAAAAAGGTTACCAGTTAGAAATCTATCTCATAAGAAATGTGTAGGAGACGTGATTTTTTTTAAACTATTGAATGGTAGTAAGTGACATTTATTGGAACTAGGAAGACGTACCTTGTTTTTGAATGAGAAGATTTGATATTTTAAATATATAATATGTATGTGTCCCCTAAATTAATCTGTAAATTTAATGGAATTCCAACCAGAATACCAAGAGGGTTTTTTTAGATTTTTTTTTTTTTTTTTTGCAAATTGATCTGGAAAGGGTAAGCATGAGAATATTCAGGAAAATCTGAAAAAAAGAACAGTAATGCTCTGGCCACATAGCTAGAGCATCATTCCAATATGCCAAGGTTATGGGTTCAACTTCTGGTCAGTGTACATACAAGGATCAACCAATGAGCCCTGGCTGGTGTGGCTCAGTGGATTGAGGGCCAACCTGTGAACCAAAGGGTCACTGGTTCAATTCCCAGTCAGGGCGCGTGGGAGGCAGCCACACATACATGTTTCTCTCCTCTTTCTCCCTCCCTTCCCTTCTCTCTAAAATAAATAAATAAAATCTTTTTTTAAAAAAGAATCAACCGATGAATACATAAATAAGTGGAACAACAAACCGATGTTTTTCTCTCTCTTACTTTCTCTAAAAACCAATGAATAAGTAACTTTTAAAAGAACTGTAATAGGGCAACTCATGTTAAAATTTATTAAAAATTAAAGCTGCCATAATTAAGGTAAAATTGTATGGTGGGGATCAGTAGAAAAGAATAGAGTCCGCAATGCCATTGGGAAATGACGGTGGCCTGGTAGTAAAGAGGCTTGGCTCTGGAATCAGACTGTACCTGGGTTTGAATCCCTTCTCCTGGTCACTAGCTTTGTGACCTTAGGCAAGTAAACTTGGTAAGCCTCCATTTTTCAGCTGTGAATTGGGGGGTGGTAATGAAATTTGCATTTGTAGGGCTCTGGGAGTATTAAATGAGATTATGCACTTAGCACAGTGCCTGTTCCATGGATGTTCAATAAATAGTAGTTGTTAATAGCAGTGGAAGGTATTAAAGGCAGCTTGTTAAATCATTTGACAAAAGGTAGATTATTCAGTAATTATTGTTTGGAAGAACAGAAAGAGTTTAAACAAGTTAATCTATAAAAATAGTATATGAAAGCATAGGTGAATTTTTTTACACTTGGAGAAGTAGACAAGGCTTTTGTTAAACAGAAGCCACATGTAGTTTGGAAAGATTGATAAGTTTGACTACACAAAACTAAAACCATTTATAGTGCCTAAAAATAACATTTAAAGGATCTAGAGATAAAAGGAACTCGGGACAATTTTTTTTTCTTTTTTTTTTTTTTGGTCTCAAATGACAGAGCTAGCTAAGTGTCCTTATCTCACAAAGCTTTTTTTTTTTTCAAAGATGTGTGCTACTAAGTAAAATTATCAAAGACAAAGGAGTACATACTGTCTTCTGTTTATAAGAAATCAAAGAACAAGCGAAAAACTAAGTCAGAAAGTGATTGCTGGTTGGGAGGGAAGTTAATTGGAAAGGAACATGAACAGACCTTCAGGAACAAGGGAAATGTTCTGTATCTTGGACACATACACTTGTCAGAGCCTGTTGGCCTAACGCTTAAGATCGTTGCATTTTAAGTGTTAATTTACTTCAATGTTAAAAATTGGTAAAAGTAGCCCAAGGACATGAGCAAATTAACAGAAAAAGAAATATAAATGAGGTATTAAATATAAGAGGCGCTCTACTTAAAGAAATCTAAGTTAAAACAAGATGCCATTTTTCATTTCTTCTCAGCCCTTTGGCTAAGATCATGTGTAAAACGATGCTAAATTTTAATCTACGATAATTGAAAATGATTTATAAATTTAAAATACCCAGTGGTGAAGAGGAGTTAGAAGGAAAAGGTGGGCAGTGTAAATTGGCAAGGGGCTGTTAAATTGGCATGGACTTTTGAGATGGAATTTAAGTAACAACCTGTTGACTGAAATTTTTAATTTTAGTACTTTTTCCTGGTGATAGACTCACGAGTGAGCAAAGATATGTGTTCAGATATGTTCACTCTATCATTCTTTCAAACAACACAAAATACAGACAGACAAACTGCCACCAAGATTAGCGTGTAAAACGAAATTGTGGATCACTTTTGTATGATGTGCAGCTAGTAAAAAGGGATGAAGCTGATAGAGCTATCTGAACCGGTATGGAAATGTTTCCTATATAAAGAAAAACATTTTACATAAATGACTGAGATTCCATTTAAGTGAAAATAAAGAATATATAAGAAATAGTCAACACTGGTTTTGAAATATTACTTCTTCCTTTCTTTTTCTTTCTTCCTTTCTTTCTGTTTTTGTTTTTAGGAAAATGTCTGATGAATTTTCGGTAAGTTGATACATTTATTCTTTATAAGTTTTTTAGCTCTTAAGAAAACAACATAGTTTTAACAACGGGCCATAGTCTTTCAATTTGAAAGAGATGCTTTCTGTGATTCTTGGGCTTTGGTGGGGGGTGGTATGTAATTTTGATAGGTTATTTGCCTTAATGTACTTATATATATCATTTGAAAATATATTTTGAAGTATTATTTTCTGTTTTAACATCATATTATTAATAATAGTCAACATTCATTGAAAATTAAATACCAGGCACTGTGTTAACTGCATTACATAAATTATCTCACGTAAGCCTCGAGTTAACCCTAAATCTGTTTTTTGAAAATGAAGAAGCTAAAGCTCAGGAAGTATGTAACTTGTTTAAGGTAAATCCAGGATTCAAACCCACAATATGTTAATTAGTTGTATTTAGAAAACTTCTGCTTCTCTGAGGAATTTGCATAAGGTTGATATTAAGGTAACCCCTCAGGTTTTGTATTAAATGAATTGTTTTTAAACTAAACAGCTTGGCTTTGGAAGATGTTAACAGATATTTATAATCATGTTTGGCGTGACTTCTTCCTAAATAAGATTGGTGAGACATGCCTTTTTTGTATTCCAGTTGGCAGATGCGCTACCTGACCACTCCCCTGCCAAAACCTCTGCTGTGAGCAATACAAAACCTGGCCAACCTCCTCAAGGCTGGCCAGGTTCCAACCCTTGGAATAACCCAAGTGCTCCACCTTCTGTGCCATCTGGACTCCCACCAAGTGCAACACCCTCCACTGTGCCTTTTGGACCAGCACCAACAGGAATGTATCCCTCTGTGCCTCCCACTGGACCACCTCCAGGACCCCCGGCACCCTTTCCTCCTTCTGGACCATCATGCCCCCCACCTGGTGGTCCTTATCCAGCCCCAACTGTGCCAGGGCCTGGCCCCACAGGGCCATATCCTACACCAAATATGCACTTTCCAGAGCTTCCACGACCATATGGTGCACCCACTGATCCAGCTGCAGCTGGTCCATTAGGTCCATGGGGATCCATGTCTTCTGGACCTTGGGCACCAGGAATGGGAGGGCAGTATCCTACCCCTAATATGCCATATCCATCTCCAGGGCCATATCCTGCACCTCCTCCTCCCCAAGCACCAGGAGCAGCACCACCTGTTCCATGGGGCACTGTTCCACCAGGAGCCTGGGGACCACCAGCACCATATCCTGCCCCTGCAGGATCCTATCCCACACCAGGACTCTATCCCACTCCCAGTAATCCTTTTCAAGTGCCTTCAGGACCTTCTGGTGCTCCACCAATGCCTGGTGGTCCCCATGTGAGTGTTTAATTTGTTATTTAACATGCACTAATAATCATATAAGCACAACTAAAAGATTATTTGTCTCCAGGTTGGGGTGGAAGATTAGAAAGCTTTTAAAACTTTCTAAAAGAAGGTGTGTCTGTGTGTGCACACACATGTGTGTAAAGAGTAAATTTCAAATTTCAGGTAAAGCATTTAAAAGGATGTAAACACAAAGTTACGTACTCCCGGTACCAAAATGGAAAGAAAAATTTTCTAAAGATCCCCAAAGACTTTGTAGTGTACTAAGCAGTGTCCTCAACAGCATCCTTGAGGTAAACTCAGAGATACATTACCTTGGTCTTTTTAAAAACATTTCTCAATAATGTTTTATAGCATCACACCAAAGTACAGTTCAATAATAGCAGTCTCTGCCTGTCTGGCTTAATATAGAGGTAGGGTTTTTTTTGTTTTTGTTTTTTTTTTTTAGTTACAGTTGAAATTCAATATTTTTTATAGTGTAATTTATTAAGAAAACCTTCAAAATGAGTCAAGTTTTGTATTTTTTTTTTTAGCGAGTGTAGATGATTATAATCAGTGTTGTTTCATGGTTTAATTATATTTATTTTTGTATAACATTTAGACACAAATTTTATTCTGCTAGAAACAGACCGGAGAGATGGTTACTAGAAGTAGATGTTTAGATCATCCAGAGCAGTGAACATACAACATTGCCTGTCCTTTGTGCAACTCGGCTGTAGTGTTTTTTAGCCAAGGTTTCATTAGATTCTTAGCAGCACTCAGCTCAGTATCCTGCCACTGTTCTTAATATGTGTAGTGCTTTATGCTTTACTGTCCGTCAGCTGAGCCGGAGTTGGGTTGACATTTTAGTTGAAGAGCCTTTCTTTGAGCATAGGACCAAATAGGAAAACACCCCCCTTCTCCCATGACGTAAGCCAAGAATATTCAAATGCAGCCACAATTTTCCTTGAGGGGAAAACAGTCTAGTTACTCTTAACAAAATAACTAATCAGATCTTTAACTAGATGAACCAAACATCCACCTCAAAAGTAAAGGAAGAAAATCTTAATTAAATGCCCGAGACATCCTTTCATTAGTGTAACTCCTTGCTATATATATATTCTCTTTAAAATTGTTTTTGTAAATTGCCAAAATAAGTGAGATGACTTGCTGTTTGGATTTGGTAAGCAGTAAGTTTAAACCACAGCCAGGAGTAATAAACTCCATTTATGAAATCTAGAAGTTTACTTTTTTTTTTTTTCTGTTGCAGTCTTACCATTAAGTTAATGGACGAAGAGATGACGCTTTGCTTTTTGAAGTACATATATATGCACATGAATGCATATATAAAAACTGCTGGTTTCACTGTTAGAGGGCATTCATGAAAGAACAACTCTTGCACCTCTCAGAAGATATCTGCCTCTTGTACTGGGATGTATAATATATCAGATGGATACAATCAGATAAAAATGTAAAAGTAAATCATTAAAATGTGATTTTTATTCAGTTTTTATGGAAAGTTAAAATAAGTATATTGAATAGCTCTTCGATATAATTTGTTTAAAACAAATTTTGGATTTGTTTAAATTATGTAACTACACACTTAAAAATCTAAGATGTTGTGGATTATTGGTAGAATCTGCAACCTCATTGGCAAATTATTTCAAGTATTTTTCTATAATCACTTTTTCCCTAAATAAACACACTTTGAAAATACTCGCAATGTCATAATTTAAACAAATGATGCTTCTCAACATCTTGAGCTGCTCTATCTATAGAATAAATAAACCTAGTCCTCTTGAGGTTATGTTTTGAATATACATTTTTGAACTGGCAGTAATTATTGTCAGATGTTGAGTTTATTGGGCAGTGTTCATTTTATCCTTGAGAATTTAGTGAAAACTTGCATTTTGAGTTTCACTTGATTTGTTTTACTTTTGGCCAAATGAGTCAAACAGCTCCAAAATCTGCCATTTATGGAAACTTTTTTTCTTTTTAATGCGGGCCAACATGTATGTAAATTATGCTCTTAGAGAATTGGTGGTCTCCGTATTGCTTTAGAATAGATTGAGATGTCCATACTGCTTTGGGAAGAGCTCAAGAAAGGAAATAGTTCTCTTTTGTTTTGAACCTCAAATGAGAGGAAACCTTGGGAGTTGCTTCATAGTTACAAGTAATTTGCATTCCCACAATACACTCTTCCACCCCTTTCCTGTAGCTTCTTCCCCCTCGGTTCTTAAGGAGCACATTCCTAAATTCCTCCCTGATACGGAAAACTGGCACACTCTCGGGGTCTGTCATAAACACATACAGCAGTTACGCTTAGAGAACCTTAGTCATCCAGGCATGACTGTTCTCTTGTGCAAGTGTGATCAAAATAATGTAATCTGTCTTTCAGAGTCTGGTTAAGCTGTGTCATTGTCCCTTGCATAGTATCCAGGATCTGTTTGTAGAGTGCTTATGGCTAGCAGTTCAGTTCTGTATTTGTTGACAGGTAAATAGGTAGAATTAGTGCCATCCTTAAAAATGATACTCTAACACTGAAAATAATAAAGTATAGATCTCTGCAACCTAGTTTAAAGAAGTGTGATTGTATTACTTAAATGTGTTGTTTGTAACCACCACAATAGTCTGAGTAGTTTTTTGGCACCTTATCTTTAAATCAGATTCTTAATTTTGGGCTAGAACTGACTTTGTTATTTGTGGAATAACATTTTGAAACTTTTAATATATCCATTGGGTTATACTAAAATGTATTGTGAATTTCTTCACCAATATAGGACAGATTTATGCTAGAGCTCTTGTTTTTGCTTAGAAATAAAGTATTTAGTAGTTTATTTCTTGTATAGTTAAAATGTCAAGAATGCCAAATGCTGCCGATGTATGGTTTGATAGCTACCTCCTTTTAAGAAAGCAAGATGATCACCTTTGGGAGGAACATGCAGTGTTTCAACCTCCCTTTTAAGAAGATGATAGGTTCAGGCTTCCAGAATTGAAACTAATGTGCTCAGATATTTCAGACTGGAGAATGTTGTTGGACAGTCCGTACACAGTGGCACAATCAGTCTTTTTTTATCTTCACTTACTTTGCAAGGCCGAGTGGCAGCTATCTACAACACTTTTGGAATCTGTCGTCAAAGTAGCCTTCAGTGTACAGGGCAGGTCACCGTAAAGGCCGTATCTTAAGTCATCAGTATCATGTCAGCTAACTTCAGAGGCATAAGGTGATAGGAAAAGTGAGATGGCAGCAAAGATATCTCTCCTTTTAGTTGTTGTGACTGTCCTGCATTAGGACGACAACTTGGGCTTTAGATGTGTGTGATATTTAATGTAACACTAGACAGGATAATGTTTGACTGGAAGAGGTAGCAAGTTTGGGAGTCTGTAATTGAAGAGCCCATGTATTGTCAGAGAAAAATCTTTTATTAAAGGATTGGAAGTACCATGGACACAAGATTTGAAATTACTCTTGTCAATAAGTATATTAACTTTGCTAGTGACCCATACTGCTCAGTGTGCCCTAGACAATACTGCTGTTTTAATCTTTACTTTTCAAGGACTTTCCAAATGATACTTGGGAATTTTTTTTTTTTAACAGAAGAGTAGAAATCAAAGGGAACAGAATTTGCTTTTATTTTTGGAATTCTTAAGAACATCATTTCTCAAATCAGGGAAGAGGTGTCTCAGTTCTTGAGAGTAATCTGGGCAAAAAGTATTTTTAGGTTCAGGATGGAGTTAAGAATGTAAGTTTCCATGGAGGAATGGGAGAAGCATCTAAGGAACATATCTCTTTACAAGGGAATAATTTGCTTTCAAAATAAGTCATGCTAGGCTAAGATGCATTCATGGAAGACTGCTTGTTACCAAGTACGTTTGGTCTTAAAGGAATATGAAGTATGGAATATGCTGGCATTTGGACTTAAGAGCAAGAATTTTAAAATAAATTTGATGAAGACAGTTGAGATACGTTGAGGAATAGTATTTCTGGAGTTTGAATGTTAGACTTTGAAATGTTGAGCCTAGAAATGACAAATGAAAACTTACAATATAGACCTAATATTCACACACCCAGTTCTCAAGAATCAAGGCGCTTTAAAGGAATTTATAAAATACTTTGGCTTGTTTTTACTGGGCTTGGCCTGACACTTTTTCATGTTTGAGAGTGGCCGTTTTGTTTAAAATTATATATTGATGATTCAGGAACAGACAAGGTATTTTTTAAATTAGCAAAGCCCTCCTTTCTTGTCCACTTTAGTGTTTGTTCTTTTCAATAGAGAATGATAATAGGGCAGAAAAGGAAAGTGAATTTTTGGCCTTGGTCTGTCACACCGCTACAATGGAATATTGGGGTATTTTCCAGGAAAAAAGATCAGTGTGCCCATGGTATTTTACCTCATAAATGATTAGTGCTACCTATTGTACTCAGATGTACAGCTCCTAAAACTAGAGGTGGACACAGCTCTACTCAAAGTTGCAGTGAGAATACTGTGCCTGGTTTGCGTATCAGTCAGCTGCCTACACTTCTAAATGATTAGTGCCATGTCTTCCTTCCTCACCCTGAATAGTCTAGTGCCAGCTTTATTGAAACACCACGGTTATAAACCCTGGGAGTTCAATCTAAGCACAGACCTTCCAGTGTTAACGTTTTTGAAAAGCAGAAGGCTAAGTGCAGATGAATCACACTGAGACACTGTGCTATGCATAGAAAGTGGTGGGTGGCATCCAGGTAGGACTATAATTTAATCCTAATAGAGCAATATTTAGTATGAAGACACTGTTCTTTTTATTTTCAGAATTCTGCCAAGTAAAACAAAAATTGCCAATAAAATAGTAAATATTAAAGAAATGCCATGCAAGCTTCTGGCTCTAGAATTTTTCTGAGAATTGCATTCATTCAACACTTAAATGTCTGTGACCCAGGTGCTTTGCCAGATGCCAGAGACACAGACATGAAAGAGAATGCCTGTCCTTGAGAGGTTTATAGTCTAGGGGTGGCATTACAGAATTCGTTAGTATACCCATTACTGGTTTAACCTAGATAAACATTTTGGTATTCCTGCTGGTGGAAATTATAGACCAGCCTTCAGGCATTTAAAGAGCAAAGTATGCTAAAACTTTTTTTTTTTTTTTTTTAAGTAAGAAATTATGTTTCCAAGATTGTAGTCTTGTCAGTATAGCTTTTCAAGCATGCAGGTAATGGGAT
>VMDR010038247.1:0-10026 GCA_007922815.1 Macrotus californicus | reverse complement strand
AGATTACAGTAACCTAAATTTTCAGAGCAGTTAGCACTCCTCAAAAGTATTGTATTCTGGAAAATGCACTAACCTATAAGAATCAAATATAGCAAGTGGCTATGACAGTTCAAGAATATATCAAAAGCTTTGGAAAACGAATATAAAAGTGTTAGTCTTCCTTTAAAAGGCTAATGTCTATTAACAGCTTAAAACAGGGCACAGTAGGGGGTTAATATGTTGTTGTCTGAATCACTTTCATCAGTTTAAATACCTATTAGTCCTTATTAGCAATGTGCCAGCAAGGTGCTATTGGTCTTTTAAAGTTTTTTCTGCTTCTTCTTAGTCTATTTATCCAGACAGATGCTTTGGCAATAGTTCTTGAAACAGTTTAGACTTGTAATTTTCTTTAGATTTTATATATTTGAATTTTAGATTTACATTTAAAAAATGTGGGAGTTTCAGCCAAGATGGAGGCGTAGGTAGAAACCCTTCGCTTCCTCACACAACCAAAAGGAAGGTAACAACCAATCTAAAAACAATAAACAACCAAAAGTGCCAGAAAATCAAACTGCATGGAACTCCAACAACCAAGGGGTTAAGGAAACGTTCACCAGACCAGTAGAAAGGATGGAGACAGGCAGCCAGGTGGATGGAGAAGACCCAAAGCAAGGCAGAGGACCCCACTAGCGAGGTGGGGACTGGCTGAACAGGAAGCTAAAAACTCAAGCTAGCTATAAACTACCACAGGGGTTGCCTCAGTGGGAGAAACTCCCAGTTTCACATTGGAAAGTGGGGCTAGAGCCAAGCAAGTCGCATTATTTCCTCTCTGACCCCTCCTCCACAGACAGCACCACAACACAGCAAAGAGGGTTGCCTTGCCAGGGTGAATACCTAAGGCCCCACCCCCCTACAATACAACAGGTGCACAGAGACAAAAGAAATATGGCCCAAATGAAAGAACAGATCAAAACTCCAGAAAAAGAGCTAAGCGACAAGGAGATAGCCAACCTATCTGACACAGAGTTCAAAACACTGGTAATCAGGATGTTCACAGAATTGATTGAGCTTGGTCGCAAAATGAAGGAACAAATGAAGGATACCCAAAGTAAAATAAAGCAAAATGTACAGAGAACTAACAGTGAAGGGAAGGAAACTGGGATTCAAATCAATGATCTGGAACAAAAGGAAGAAATAAACATCCAACTGGAACAGAATGAAGAAACAAGAATTCAAAAAAATGAGAGGGTTAGAAACCTCTGGGACAACTATAAACGTTCCAACATCCAAATCATAGGGGTGCCAGAAGGAGAACAAGAGCGAGAAGGTGAAAATTTATTTGAATAAATAATAAAGGAGAACTTCCCCAATCTGGCAAAAGAAATAGACTTCCAGGAAGTCCAGGAAGCTCAGAGAGTCCCAAAGAAATTGGGCCCAAAGAGGAACACAGAGCACATCATCGTTAAGTCACTCAAGATTAAAGATGAGGAGAGAATCTTAAATGCAGCAAGAGGAAAGGTGACAGTTACCTACAAAGGAGTCCCCATAAGACTGTCAGCTGATTTCTCAAAAGAAACCTTATAGGCAAAAAAGGGCTGGAAAGAAGTATTCAAAGTCATAAAAGGCAAGGACCTACATCCAAGATGACTCTATCCAGCAAAGCTATCATTTAGAATGGAAGGGCATATAAAGTGCTTTCCAGATAAGGTCAAGTTCAAGGAGTTCATCATTACCAAGCCTTTATTATATGAAATGTTAAAGGGACTTATTTAAGCAACAGAAGAAGATCAAAAACTATGAACAATAAAAATGACAACAAACTCACAACTATCAACAACTGAACCTAAAATAAAAAAGAAAACAAAAACTAAGCAAACAACTAGAACAGGAACAGAATCAGAGAAATGGACATCACAAGGAGGGTTTTCAGTGGGGAGTGGAGGAGTAGGGGGGAAAGTACAGGGAATAAGAAGGTAGGCATAAAATAGATGGGGAGAGGTTAAGAATGGTATAGGAAACAGAGAAGTCAAAGAACCTATATGTACAACTCATGGACATGAACTAAGTGTGGGGGTCGAGGCTGGAGGGTTGAGAGGTGCAGGGCAGAGGGGTGATAAAGGAGGAATAATTGGGAAAACTGTAATAGCATAATCAGTAAAATATATTTAAAAATGTTTCAGCATATCTGCATACCCAATCTGTTTTAATCTTACATTTAACAATATGGAAAGTACATACTCTCTAAAATTTCACCAAAGGGGAGAGAGAAATCAAGATCTTCTCAAGTACCAAAGCAATTCACATGCTCTCTTCAGTAAGATCTTTAATGCAGAACTGAATACAAAATGAATGTCCACGGAGTAAAGCTGGCCAGTTTATTAAACTTAGTTAAAGCATAACCAATGGTTATCTTTAGATATCACATATTTATTGGTTAAAACTAAAATTCCAATGACAAAACTGAAAAATAACTTATGTTCAAAGGTCACTAAATCTAGTTTCAAGGACCTGTGGATGGAAAAGGGGGCTCTGTAACAAATCTAACTGCACTAACCTCACAGGGTGATCATGAATTCCTAACTGGGCAGGTCATAGAGGGAAGGCATGCTCCAGGCCTAATAAAAAGTTTATCTCCCCCTTATGCAAACTCTACCCATCATTTTTGTGCACCTAGTTTAACACATCTTTGAAATGCCTCCGTTTCAGTCTCCTTGGAGGCATACCACCTTCAAGGGAGCACATAAAATCCTGTTTAACTCTCCTGTACCTGGCTTTCTCCCACCTTCATGTAATCTTTCTTACATTCCCTCCTTAATGCCAGAGCAATAAAAAACTGCAAAACTGTTCTTCTCCAGAGCATTTGAAATCTTGCTTCCCAGCATTTTGTCAGTTTGGCACATATAAACTCTTATAAAAATTCTCTATAGGTCTGGACATTATTATGTCAACATACCAAACTTTGAATAAAACCTAACTTAAAAATTTATAATAGATTAGGACAGAAAAACAATTCTGAAGATTTCACACTTGTGAGATGACACAGTATCATGTAGCAATTTTAGAATGTTTTCCTATTCTGGCTCTACCAGTAATTGGCTGGGTAATCCTGAGCAAATTACAAATTAACTACCTCTCTTGTCTATTTGTGAGAGGTAGGAAGTAGGGGAACAGGGAAGGAGACATTGGCAGAAGAGAGCATCGCTAAAGGGGCACTTCGTCACCTCTACAATTTAGTGTTTCAAAAGGACAAGATTTTTGCCCTGACCAGTGTGGCTCAAGGGGTTGGCCATCATCCTGCAAACAAAATGTCGCCAGTTTGATTCCCAGTCAGGGCACATGCCTGGGTGTGGGCCAGGTCCCCAGCTGGGAGTGTGTGAGAGGCAACCAATCAATGGGCCTTTCTTTCTCCCTCCTTTTCCCTTTCTCTAAATACAAATAAAATCTTAAAAAAAAAAAAAAAAAAGAACAAGATTTTCTTCTTTTAGGACTATATTCTGAAGTGAAATTAATTTAAATTGTTTAGCATACCTCTATGCCTATCAGTTTTTGTCATTTTCTTTTTTTTTTCCTAAAGATTATATTTATTTATTTTTGAGACAGAGAAAGGAAGGGAGAATGAGAGGGAAACACCAATGTGTGGTTGCCTCTTGTGCGTCCCCTACTGGGGACCTGGCCTGCAACCCCGGGCATGTGCTCTGACTGGGAATTGAACCGGTGACCTTTTGGTTCGCAGGCCAGCACTCAACCACTGAGCCACACCAGCCAGGGCCAGTTTTTGTCATTTTCAACAATGTGGAAAGGACTTTCCAAAAAAAATTAAACATACTTGGGAATTTCCACTTACAAGTTAAATTCTTTCCAGAGCAAAAGGTATTAAACTGCATGTTAAAATATTGTATAAAATCATTAGTGGAATTATAAATAAATAAGGTTCTTTGGAGGGCAACTTGCCAGTGTCTCTCAAATGTAAAACACATATGTCACTTGAGCCAGTGAAGGGTAGCAGAATACGCCACCCCACAATATGCCACTTTGGCATATGGATAATTTTGAGCTGAAGGCAACTGTGAAAAAGCAGATATAAGAAAAGTTATCTGCCCTCCCCCTATTTATCTAAAAGCACAACATAAATTTGTAAAGGTGTCTACCGGAAGGCAGAAGTAAATCATCAAAGACAAGTCTAGACCCTTAGTCTAGAGATGGCACCCAAGGAATCTATATAATAAAGTTTACTATCGCTTATCTTCCATTAACTCCCCCATAAATATTACCTTCTCACAATTTGTCAGAAACCCAAAGTCCTTTCCCTTTACCTTTTTACTTCTCTACAAATTTATTGTTCTTTAGTTAAGATGCTATACAAGGCCAAGTCTAATAACCCCTCTTGAGTTACTCACTACTGATTATTCCCATGTGTTTGCATGTTAATAAACTTCTATTTGTTCTTCTCTTATTAATCTGTCTTTTGTCAGTTTAATTTACAAGGGTTCCAACCAGAGTATTTACTCCAGGGTGGGGCAAAAGTAGGTTTACAGTTGTGAGTGCATGAAAGAGTTTATTCTTGTATTATCATTTATTATTATTGTATTACAACTATAAACTACTTTTGCCCCACCCTGTATAGTAGAGAAAAAAGTTTCTCTTCCCTTAAACCAGCAATTCCACTTGCAGAAATTCATTCTACAGATAAACCTGTACATTTGTAAAACTACATACATGCAAGGAAATTCATTACTGCATTTTTCAAAACAGTAAAATACTGGAAACAATATAGAGGCCCATCAATACAAGACTAGTTAAAAAAAAAGTGGTATTGAGAGGGGAACTTGAGAGTTAAAGATCTGAACCTTAGTTGATAGGCTTAAGTGATTAATGCATGTGAAAAGCTGTTATTCCAGGACTGGAATGCATGACCTATGTGATCTGCAAGCAATTCAACCTTTGTGCTCCAAGGGGTCTGCAAGCCCTGGAGATAGTATCTGAGCCTTTGTGTTCCAGGAAGGGAACTCCTTGACACAGATAAAGAATTGATGATCAAGAGATAAAGAAGTACCAGGAAAATCTCTGTGGATTATAAACCCTTTCTTCTCCTTATAAAAAGGTCGGCTTGAGATGAAATGTTAAGATAGTTTTTAAGGGTACATAACCTGCCATCTTCTCAGACTGCTGACATCTGAATGAAGTTCCCATAAAGATTCAATCCTTGTCTCTACTTACTGGTTCTGGTAGTAACAGGCAGCACAAATTTCAACTTTTCCAGTTTCAGTATCTCCACACAAAAGAATACTCTGCAGTCATTAAAAGGAACTGAGGCTGCTCTAAATGTTCTAATATGGAAGTGCAAAAATTGAAATGTGCAAAACAGTGTCTAAAGAGTATATTATTTGTTTGTTTTTATAGACATAAATGTAAATACTTGTGTATGCACAAGAAGGACAGCACGCACGCGCGCGCGCGCACGCGCGCACACACACACACACACACACACACACACCCCACACACACCCCCCCACCCCCAAACGCATTATGGTGTTGGATCCAAGAGGGGAAAATAAGGTGCTTGTGGACAGGACAGCAGGCTCATGTTTCACTGTGTAACTTTTTGTAACTTTGGAATTTTGTGCCATATCTATACTGGAAATTGTTCAAATGACTGTCCTAAAGTATTTCCAAATATATTAATAGGGGATGAAGGCTAGACACTGTTTCTGTTCTCAAGGTACTTAAAATGTCACAGGGAGTAAATTCATTCATTTTATATTTACCAAGAGTCCTTTTTGTGCCAAGCCTCTGGGAATGTGTCCTCGTCTTCATGCAGCTTATACTCTACTGGAGAGTAATGTATAATATTATGGTGGCCAGAGAGAGAAAAACTAGACCAACTAAATCAAATTAGAGAGCAGACTTCTGATAATCTAATTTTCACATCACTATCCAGAAATAAGTGAACAGTCTGAGTTCCCCTAAAAAGAATAGTGACAGACATTAAGTAAAAGTTAGCAGATGCAGAAGGAAAAAGAGACACATTAATGGCTGACAATATTATGTAAGGACAAGAGACAGAAAAAAATGTAGGGCTTCCGGCCAAGAGGAAGGTGTAGTTAGAAACACTCTGCCTCCTCGCACAACCAAAAGAAGAACAATAACAAATTTAAAAACAAAAACTGCCAGAAAACAAAACTGTATGGAAGTTCAACAACCAAGAAGTTAAAGAAGAAACATTCACCTAGACAGGTAGGAAGGGCAGAAACGAGCAGCCAAGGCAGAAAGGACGCACGGCAAGGCGGCATAAAACCTAAAACTCTGCCCCTTACTACATAACAGGCGTGCTGAGACTAAAAAATATGGCCCAAATGAAAGAACATATCAAAGGCCCCAAAACAGAACTAACCAATGAAAATATAGCCAACCTATCTGATGGAGAATTTAAAGCCCTGATAATCAAAATGCTCAGAGAACTGATTGAGCTTGGTAGCAAAATACAGGAAATGAAGGTTATGCAAAGTGAAATAAAGGGAAATATACAGGGAACCAACAGTGACAGGAAGGAAACCAGGACTCAAATCAATGATTTGGACCAGAAGGAAGAAATAAACATTCAACCAGAACAGAATGAAGAAACAAGAATTCAAAAAAAATGAGGAGAGGCTTAGGAACCTCCAGGACAACTTTAAGTGTTCCAACATCAGAATCATAAGGGTGTCAGAAGAGGAAGAGCAAGAAATTGGAAACTTATTTGAAAAAATAATGGAGGAGAACTTCCCTAATGTGGCAAAAGAAACAGACTTCCAGGAAGTCCAGGAAGCTCAGAGAGTCCCAAAGAAGTTGGACCCAAGGAAGCACACACCAAGGCACATCGTAATTACATTACTCAAGATTAAAGGGGAGACGAGAATCATAAAAGCAACAAGAGAAAAGGAGACAGTTATCTACAGAGGAGTTCCCATAAGACTATCAGCTGATTTCTCAAAAGAAACCTTGAAGGCAAGAAGGGGCTGGAAAGAAGTATTTGAAGTCATCAAAGGCAAGGACCTACATCCAAGATGACTCTATCCAGCAAAGCTATCATTGAGAATGGAAGGGCAGATAAAGTGCTTCCCAGATAAGGTTAAGTTAAAGATCATCATTACCAAGCCCTTATTATATGAAATGTTAAGGGGACTTATCTAAGAAAAAGAAGATGATAAAAAATATGAATAGTAAAATGACAAAAAACAACTATCAACAAATAAACCTAAAAAAAACAAAAACAAACTAAGCAAACAACTAGAACAGGTACAGAATCACAGAAATAGAGATCACATAGAGGGTTATCAGTGGGGAAGGGGTGGGGGGAAAATGGGGGAAAAGGCACAGGGAATAACAAGCATAAAAGGTAGGTACAAAATAGACAGGGGGAGGTTAAGAATAGTATGGGAAACGGAGAAACCGAAGAATTTCTATGTACAACCCCTGGACATGAGCTAAGGGAGGGGGGGAATGATAGTGGGAGGTGGGGTGGAGGGGAATAAATAGGAGAAAAAAATGGGACAACTGTAATAGTATAATCAATAAAACATATTTTAAAAAAGAAATTAAAGTGAATGTGAAACCAAGTTATTACACAATATAATTCAAGCATTCTCCAATTATGGACTCTGTTATACTGCAAAGATGTTTATTATAATCAAGTTTTTAGAGATCTCAGTAGGCATGTTTTCCAAAGGAAAAATGTTATACTTGATGTTAAACTTCACAAGCTGTCTTAAAAAGGCCTATTTAACTCTATATTAGTATTTCAATGTGCATGAAATACTTCCCACAAAATACTATGTATACTATGAATAATTATGTTTCTAATAAGGAAAAAAAATCAGGATTCCAACCTGGATGCCAAGAATGCCTCTTAATTTATTGCAGTCCTAGCTACAGAAGTGTTGACTCTTCTACCTCCTAGGAGGTAGGATTAGGGACTGGAACAGAAGCAAGGATGGAGTCTGTCAGAACAGAGTTGGGATTTCACAGCAAAATAGGTTCATCTGTCCTTTTCCCCTTCTCTCCCATCCACCCTAATTAAAGAATAGCACTGAGCTGGACAAAAAAGAGTGGGAAGTGAAGGGAAAAAATTAAGGAAGACAGCATTCTTCTCTAGTTGTGATACAGGGCAGGGGTCCCAACCCCCAGGGGTCTGTGGCCTTTTAGGAAGCTGCCCCACAGCAAGAGGTGAGCAGGGGATGAGGGAGAGAGTTTCATCTGTATTTACAGCCACTCCCCATCACTTGCATTGCGGCCTGAGTTCTGCCTCCTGTCAGACAAGCAGCAGCATTAGATTCTCACAGGAGCACGATCCTACTGTGAGCTGCACATTTGAGGGATCTAGGTTGAGTGCTCCTTATGAGAATCTAGTGCCTGATGGTCTGAGGTGGAGCTGAGGCAGTGATGCTAGCGCTGGGGAGTGGCTGCAAACACAGATTATCATTAGCAAAGAGATCTGACTGCACAGAGACCATAATAATTCAACTGCTTGCAGACTCATATCAAAGCCTTATCAGTGAGTGGCAAGTGACAATTAAGCTGCATGTGGTGGCATGCCATAAAGTCACACCATCCCCACCCCACCCCCGCCTGTGGAAAAAATGTCTTCCACAAAACCAGTCCCTGGTGCCAAAAAGGTTGGGGACTGCTGATATAGAGGATCAGACCAGAATAGGACACCAAAATGAAGGGAAACAAAGGGGCCAAAGTTGAGCCTAAAGCAACAGAATTTATGTGCACACAAAAAGAGATTAGAAGGGAAGAAAGGAAATCTCCAAAATAACCAATTGAAAGAAAAAGAGAACACATTGGTCATTTCCAGAGGCAAGGGATGGGGTGGGGAAAAGGGAGAAGGGGGCCAAATGGTAAAAATTTCCAGTTATAAGTAGATTCTAGGGAGTAATGTATAGCCTGGTGACTATAGTTAACAATACTCTATTGAATATTTGAAAGTTGCTAAGAGATTTAACATTAAAAGTTCTATTTCAAGAAAGTAATTGTGAAATGACTGTTGTTAACTAAACTTACTGTAGCAATCACTTTGCAATATATATGTATTTCAAAATACTATGCTCTACACCTTAAATTAAAACAATGTTATATGTCAATTCTATCTCAACAAAACTGGGAAAAAAAGAATTAACATAATATTGGTAAGTAGAAAAGAATCTTTAAAAGTAATATTGTTCACTTTCTTTGGCTTCGGCTCCTGAACTACCTAGCACCAAGAGGGTGTTCAGGACCCCACTACCCAGACCTCTACCTGCAGGCCTACCCTTCACCCCCGAGGTATCCCACACTCAGTGCATAACCCTGGCTGACTGAGACATAAACCGTTTTCAAGGAGGAAGGATGTGATTAAGTATGTGGTTGTGGGGATAGAACCTCACAACCCCATTTCCTCTATCTGTGGGGATATTTGTTTAAGAAGATAATCAAAATAATTTAATTTTTTTACAAAATGAAGCATAAACCAAACAGTATTATTAGAATAAAATTAAGATGTCTACCAAGCTTTGGAGAGAATGTGGATCAATGAAATGACCTCTCATAAAATGCAGTTAGGAACAGAAAACAATACAATCCCTTGGGCAAATAATTTGACATTCTCTGATAAAGTAGAACATTCACCTATCTTATGGCTTCAAAATTCCATCTCTGAATAGTTACAGAAGAAAAACTCTCATACATCAGTACCAAAGACATGAATAAGAATATACACAGAAACAAGAACAGGAACAATACAAATGACTATTGACAGAAGAATGGACAAATTGTGGTATTATCACACAATGGAATATTACACAACAGTCAAAAGCAAATGTACTGCATCTAAACGTAAAAAAATTGATAAATCTTAACAACATAATATTGAATGAAATATAGTAAATCCCAGAAGATATCCTTTATATAAATTAAAAAATAACTAAATTATATACTTCCTAGTAATATATAAATGATAAAATTATGGAAAATAAAAAAGCAAAGTAATAATAAGCATAAGATTAAAAATAGTTACCTCAGGTGAGGAAA
>VMDR010038246.1:0-10023 GCA_007922815.1 Macrotus californicus | reverse complement strand
TTATGTCATCTGCAAATATAACAGTTTTATTTTTTCCTTTCCAATTTGGATGCCTTTTATTTTTTCTTCTTGCTGATTGCTGTGACTGTGACTCTAGAACTATGTTGTAAGAGTAATGAAAGCAGACACCTCTCTCTTGTTCCTGATCTTAAGTGAAACATTTTTAGTTTTTGCCCATCAAGTATGATGATGGCTGTAGGTTTGTCATATATAGCCTTTATTACATTGAAGTATGATCCCTCTATTTTCACTTTGCTGAGAGTTTTTTATCATAAATGTGTGCTGGATTTTACAAATGGTTTTTATGCATCCACTGGTATGATCACATGATTTTTATTCTTCATTTTTTTACTGGTGTACCATATTTGTTGCTTTGTGGATATTGTACCAAACTTGTACCAGAATAAATCCCATTTGATCATAGTGTATGATCTTTTTAATATATTGCTAGATGCAGTTTGCTAATATTTTGTTGAGGATTTTAGCATCTTTGTTCATTAGGGATATTGGTCTATAATTTTCTTTCTCTGTATTCTCTTTTTTTTATTACTTTATTGTTGTTCATTTATAGTTGTCTGTATTTTCCCTCCATGTATTCTCTTTATTTGGTTTTCAAATTAGGATTATGCTGTCCTCATTAAACGGACTTGGGAGTTTTGAATTTTTTGGAGTTGTTTGAGAAGGATAAGTGCTAGCTTTTCTTTGAATGTTTGGTAAAATTCACCTGTGAAGCCATCTGGTCCAGCACTTTTGTTTGTTGGGAGTTTTTTGATTACTGCTTCAATTTAACCAGTTTTGACCTGTCTATTCAGATTCTCTGATTCTTTGTGTTTCAGTTTTGGAAGACTGTATGTTTCTAGGAATTTATCCTTTTTGTTCAGATTGTCCAATTTGTTGGCATATAGTTGTTGCTTAATATTTTCTTTGTAGCTTCTTTGCTGTCAGTTGTTTCTTCTCTTTTCAATCCTCTTTTTTTTTTCTTGACGAGCCTGGTTAAAGGCTTGTCAATCTTGTTTACTTTTTCAAAGAACCAGCTCTTGGTTCATTATTTTTGTATTGTTTTTTAGACTCTATTTTATTTATTTCTGCTCTGATCTTTATTATTTCATTTCTTCTATTCATTTTTGGCTTTGCTTGTTGTTCTTTTTCTAGTTCCTTTAAGTGTAAAGTTAGATTGTTTATTTGAGATTTCTTGTTTCTTAGGACTGCTTTCACTGTGTTCCATAGATTTTGGGTTGTTGTGTTCTCACTTAAATTTGTTTCAAGGTATTTTTTGACTTCTTCCTAACACTCATCTTTTGATGAATGTTAACCCATTCATTGTTTAGTAATATGTTATTTGGCCTCCATGTCTTTGTGTGTTTTCAATTTTTTTCTTGTGATTGATTTCTAGTTTCATACCATGGTGAGAGAAGGTGCTTGATATGATTTCAATCTTCTTAAATTTATTGAGACTTGTTTGGTGTCCTGACATGTGGTCTATTCTAGAAAATGTTCCATGTGCTCTTGAAAAAGAATGCATACTCTGCTGCTTTGGGTTGAAATTCTCAGAAGATATTAATTCAATCCATCTGATCTAATGTGTCACTTAAGGCCACTCTTCCCTTGTTGATCTTCTGTCTGGACTCATTGCTACATCTGATGTCCAATTCTCGGTTCTCATCCTACTAGGTCACTACTTGACACAATCACTCTCATTTCTTTTCCTCACTTGGCTTCCTTATTCTCCTGTTTTCTTTCTTTCCTTAGTACCACTTCTCAGGATCTTTTGCAGCTCCTCCCCATTTGCATTCCTGTTTCAATGCTGCAAACCTTGGGACTCAGGCTTTCAACCTCTTTTCTACTTGTACTCACTCCTAGGTGATTTTACTTAGTGGTTTTGTGTACTCTCTAGAGCCTCATGATTCCCAAATCTCGTGATTCCTACTCTGATTTACAGATTCATTTCCAACTGCCTACTCAATATCTCCATTTAGCTGTTTTACTTAACCACTTAGATCTCAAGTGTAAGCCCAAAGTGGAACTTCCATTGGAAACCTGCTCTTCCTGAAGTCTTCCCCATCTCTATTAATGACAATTCTACTCTTCCAGTTATTCAGGTAAAAAATCTTGGTATCTTTCTTGATATCTCTCTTTTTATCCCACCCTGAATCTAATGCATCAGCAAATGGTATTAACTGTACTTTCAAGATATGTCCAGAGTTTGATCACACCTCACTGCCTCTGTTGTTACCACCTTGACCAGGCCACCATTATTGACCACCTGAATCTCGACACCAGTTATGTGAACATGTAGGTCACTCCTCTCCCATCCTGCAGTCTGTCTCAACAGTTCCACTGGCTCTAGCATAAAGCACAGTTGACATGATTCAGGCTCTCTCATCATTTCTATGGGTGTTATCAACATTAACTACCACTTTCATTACCACAGGTGTCATGAGAAGGCAACATACTCTGTTTTGAACCTACAATTACCCCAGACATATATATTTATGAGTGGTTTTATAGTTCTTCTGATTCTTGTTGCCTGTGGCTGTCTTACTGATGTAATCTTCAGGGCAGAAGCACATGACTTTCATATCTGCACTGTCCAGATATGAAGCTGTAGGTCCTGATGGGTACTCTGTTTGCCTACCCAGAGGAGATGGCACTTTTCTCCTTGCACACAGATGTCTTCTGCTCATCATGTTCTGTAAGCATAGGGTTGGCTACCCTTGGAAGGTGTATACCTCTTCTGGTTGGTTTGTTCAGAGCAGGAAACTTTTAAAAATCTGCTTAAAGATAGTGAGTAGGCCAGCAGCAGATCCAGCTATCAGCGTGCACATATCCCCAGCTCCATAAGACCTTGTTAGCTGCTTCTAATTTTTCTGTGGGTTTAGAAATCAGACTATCTAACTTATTTGAATTTTGTATATGGTAAAAGTAAATAACATTTTATAGAGAATCCCAAGAAGTTGCTGTATGATTAAGTGCCGGAAATTTAGAGCATTAATCTTCTGGTATGTACCTGACTGCTCAAAAATCCTCGTGGCTTTGGATCTTGGTTCTATTCTGGACATCTAGATGGAGAACTTCCAGATAAAGGTAAGTTTGTGAGATTATGATCATATGCAAATATGGATTTTCAGAAAGTGCTTTATTAATTTCTCAAGATGACTACATGAATATTTTTCAGGATATTCACATTATAGCAATCCTTTCTGTAAAGAGTACTTATTTGAACCCTACAATATAAATGTATTTGAAAGCATTTTAATCCTATTTCCTAATATTCTCATTTAGCATTTGCCATTGTCTTTTTGCATCTGCAGTTTCATTTGAAAGTGGGCTCAGGTAGTGATCCAGTCTTATTGCCTTATTAATTATCACACTATCCCACGGGATGAGGGGAAAGCCATCTGTTCCCATTTCTTGATGTAGAAAATTGGGGACAGATAAACACATATATAACTCATAAGATATTGGAGCATTTAATGAGGCAGTAGGAATATAAAGATGTTTTTTAAAAGGTGTATATAGAAACTAAAACTTAACAATGACCATTCAGTGAGTCAATAAAATTCTTGGACAAGCAATTTTTCCCCCTCTGGACTGGTTAGGTTGAGGTTAAAAAGAGAGAAAAGCAGCTCAGAGCCCATCACAAAATACTTATTATTTTTTTGTGACGGTTAAAAAAACTCTTTAAAACTCTATAACCCAACTCTAGGACTTTAAAAATTTTAATATGAGGCCCCATGCTGATAATATTTTTAAAACAAGCTATGCAACTACAGAAGGTTCGTCCTGTGATCCACATTTGCAAAAAAAAAGAAAAAGAAAAAAAAAACAAGCTGAAATGGTGGTATGGGACTCTAAGCCCTGTTTCTCTAAAAATAAATAACTAAAAGTATGCATTGAGGCTGCACAGAGGAAGGAAGCATTGCTCAGTAGTGGCGTGCAACAAAGATGCTGATCCAAAGTGATTATGCACTGAACGTCACTGGCAATACCACTCACTTGGGGCTGGTCTCCCAGAGCCACAGTGAAGTGAGACAGAGTTGGATTAATTTTTAGCACAGTTTATGATTAGCCACCAGTGAAGCATGTGGAGCTATTTTCCAGGGCATTCTAATTCTTTCTCCCTAAGCACAACACTATCTTGTCCTGTTCTATTTATTTTTCTTAAGTATGTGTGACTTGCAGAGCATTAACGTGCCAAAACATATGTTTCCTAAGCCTGTTCTCACATCTCACCTTCACTTAGACTTTCAAGGTCAGAGCTATTTGTGGCTACCCACTTAATTGGTCTTAAAATAAAAGGCAGCAGAAAACAGCCGATTTGTCATGGCCCTTCAAAGGAAACATCAAAAGAGCAGCCTTGCACATCTGAACCTATTTAAATAAATCAGCCTCTTGTTCAGGGCCACAGAACTGTATCCACCATGCCACCAGTTACTGTGCAGCTGAAGCAAGGCAGAAGCGTGAGAGAGGATGTTTCCTGAGAGCCTTGGAAACACTGGAGCTTGAATTAAATGTGCATTTTTGTACAAAGCATGACTGCTTGGGTAAGTTCTATTTACCCTCAGAGTGTGCTCATTAATCAGGTTTGTGCAATTACTGTTCAGTCTAGACAATGATGAAGTAGATCATTACTGGTATTATTACTTACTGTATGTAGCTCCAAACCCTTACGAAGCTTTGTTTGAGATGGATACAAATGTTCTTAGGGCCTGAAGTGGGAGTGGTTATACTGAGGGAGAGAGGCAGATGAGCAGGACTGGCGCTCAGCCAAGATGCATAAAGCTAAGTGCCAAAGTTCAGACAGCAAAATGGGCAAAGTTCACATCTGGAAGTGAAGGACAGTGGCCTAATTGCTTTCCTGATGGGGCTCCTGGGAAAGACATAGGGAAGGATATTTGATGACAAGAAATGTTCTTAGATAATACAGAGAAGAGTCAGGAGTAGGTAAAGCAGGGTGATGCAGGAACAAGATGGCAAACACCTTGGGTGCAGTGTTTAAGCAACTTCATGTTCCCTGGTTCACCATAATCAGGAATTCCTGGAACCCAAGCATACCATGAATTTTCCCCTAGCCCTTAGCTTCAAAAGGATCAATCTTTTCTCAGAACCAACTCAAGGGGAAGAGGAAGCTTTAGGGTTCATCTGAGGGTCCCATGTCACTCTAGATACAAGACTGCCTAGAGAACAATATGGAAGAGCTTGGAGACCCAGGGGTTCCCAGGGCAGGAGTTGCCTCTTCTTTGAAGCACACTCCTTAATAACCTATCCAATAAGAGAAAACATGTACAAACCATATATATAATAAGAGGCTTGTATCCAGAAATATATAAAGAACTCAAACTCAGTAGTAAGGCAAATAACCCAAGTTTAAAATGGGCAAAGAATTTGAACAGAGCTTTCTCTAAAGATACACAAATGGCCAATAAACTCATGCAAAGGTATTCCACATCAGCATCTTCAATGAAATGCAAATCAAAAGCACAGTGAGATATTATTTCACATCCACTGGTACGGGCATAGTAAAAAAGACAAGTGATAATAAATGTTGGCAATGATGTAGAGAAATTGGAACACTCATACACTGCGGGTAGGAATGTAAAATGGCTCGGCCACTTTGGGAAACAGTTTGGCAGTTCCTGAAAATGTTAAACATAGAGTGATCATAAAACCCGGCAATCCCATTCTTCAGTTATACCAAAGTGAATTAAGAACACATGTGCTCTTAAAAACATGTAAACAAATGTTCACAGCAGCATTATTCAGAATGGCCAAAAAGTGGAAATGACCCAAATGTCTGTAAACTGATGAACGGGTAAACAAAAGGGGGTATGTCCATACAATGGGATATTTGGCCATAAAAAGGCTACAATGTGGATGAATCTTGAAAACATTACGCTAAATGAAAGAAGTCAGACATAAAAGGCCACATAGATATGATTCCATTTATATAAAATGTCCAGAAAAGGCAAATCTATAGCAATGTAGACAGGTGGCTAGACAGGGGGGTGAGGAGGGGAGGAGATGGAAGTGATGACTAATAGGGATAGTGTTTCTTTTAGGGGGTGATGGAAGTTTTCTAAAATTAGATAATGATGATGGTGCTACAACTCTGCGAATATACTAAAAAGCACTGAATTGTACACTTAGGGGGAATTCCATGGCAAGTGAATTAAATCTCAAAAAAACTGTTGTTAAAAAGTCAATAGAGAAACACTATGTAGTGCTAGAAGAACTATTCAGATGACACAGCTGGAGTGATGTGGCTGCCCTGACATCCACACTTGCAACTTGAGGGGATTATAGAGGATTTCTAATGAGTCCTATTTCTTAAATTGGAAACTTATTGCCTGCCATTTGATTTTAGAACATAAGCCCAGCCAAAAGTCTGATTCAGGCCCGGACCTTCTATCATGAACACTCATCACCACTATTGTCAATGTCTTGAAGGCCCTTTGTCCTTTTACCCATGAACCAGGCACCAAACACTAGAAATGGGACTGGGGAGTCCCTGAGTCAGGAGGAGCAATTGAATACAAGGCAGGAAACACAAATGCTGGCAAACTGACATAAGGCATACCATGACTGAACGGAGGCATGACAAGCTAAGATTAAATATTGATGATACATGTAAGAAAAGAGCAAGTACATTTATAGGGCAGTGACAGGAGGGCTCAAGAGAATTTCATGGTTGAGTGAGGTTCAGTTTGATAGATAGGGAAACTGCCTCTCTCTTAATCCTGTGCAAGAACAGCGGGAAAGCAGGTTCAAGCCTGAACACTGAGGATTTGACTGTTAGTTAGGGATTAGTGGGGAAACTGCACCTTCATATGGCTGGTTGGGAGGTATAGAGAGGACAACCCAGGAAGTGAGGAAGGAGGAAAACAAACTGGGGTAAACACAAGACTCAGAGAGAGCAGGCTAGTAGCACAGGCAAGGCACTCAAGAGGACAGGAGACCAAAAGTAGAGTATCTTTGGGTGAGTGGTTTGGATCATCCTCTACTAAGCACGTTTCCTGTGCAGTACCATCAAATTCACAGCTGTTTTATGAGGGAAATTCTGTTGTTTTTCTTAATTTCTAAACAAGCCAGCAGAAGCCCAGAGAGGTCAAGTAATTTGCTCAAGGTCATACAGCTCGGAGGGTCGCACTCTATCCCAGGCTTAAACACTAATTCCGTTGCATTAAACTTTAATCATCATATTCCTTCTTGGAAAATTCCAACACGGGTACTTGGAATGTACCAATGCTCAGTGCCTACCACAGGCCTAAAATAACAGAAGTGGTTCAACATCTACATAATTGCTATCAGGTGACAGGGGAAAATGAAATGGACTCAACCTACGTGGGTGGTTAGGGCAACAGATGACAGATTAAGTGGGAGGAATAGAGCTGCTCAGGGTATAACCTGTATTTCTACCTGCTTGCCTGGGTCAATGTTCAAAAAGCAGTAAAAGAGAAAGTTACTTACAGAGCACCAGTAACTCGGTAACCTTTCTATGAAGGTCCTACAGGTGGGTCAGGAAGTCCTTACAACCCCCTCCAAAGAAACTCATCCGCTTTAATTGGGTTTCTTAATTGGAAAAGAACTCTAAAGAAGGCAAGTTCAGGGCTTCATTACATGACCACCTCTTCTATTGCCCAGTCCATAGTTACAGACACATACTTGTTTCTTTCTTGTTAACAGAGAAGCACAGAGTTATCAGAGTGGGGAAGGACCTTGAAGATAAACTAGTCCCTTCATTTTTAAAGAGAGGATGTTTGGGGCAAGGTGCCTTGACCAGGTTTAGACAGCCAGTGTGGGTGATGAACGGGTCTCCATCTCTTCAGGCTTGGTTCCTGCCAATGCCGGTTTCCGAGTGCATCTTCTAGAGCTGTAAACACGGCATTAATATGGCCTGATGCCCAGACCCTTTCCAAACCCACCTGGTTTTCAAGCCCAAGAACTGTATGTGCGTCATTTGGTTTACAAATCCAGTCCGTTATAAAAAGAAAACCAATCTAATTGAAATGCAGCTTTGGTCTCCTTGTCAAGGTTCTGCTTCTCTGTGATTTCATACCTCCGTGTTTCATATACATTTCTTTTCCACCTGATGACAAGCTTATCAGGAACCAAGAATAAGTTGAGACTCAGGGAGCACATCATGCTTTGATCTGCACCTTCCTTATCCTGCCTATATGTCTATGTCAGAGCCAGAGAGCAAGACACAGCTTGGTAGGTGTTGGCCTCTGAGGACTCCGTAGAAATCTGCATTAGTCAGTTACCAAACTGGACATAGTTGTAGTGTGTGTTTGGGGAGGAAGCTGCAACAACATGTGGATGGAGCTCTAAGTGGCTGAAATAGTCCCAGCCATGAAAATGAGCATGGGTTTATATGTACTTAATAGTCCCTGTGGATCTATGGCTCTGAAAGTCTAAATAGTGTTATAAAAAGAAGAAGGTGAGGGAAAGAGGCAAAGCTACCATCAACCCAAAGGGCACCTTTGTTGAGTGAAAAGAGGGCGCCCCTTTCCCTAGGCAGCCACAGTCCCATACCAAAGCTCACAGCTTATCCAGCAGAGTGATGTCTGAGTTTCTGACCCTGTTCATCCCTTTGAGCGGACAGATGACCTGGTGCAGTGAACTAGCATAGCTTTGCAGGGCAGCCCAGCTAAGTGGGAGAAGAGAAAAAAGAAATCTCTTAACATGATATAAAAAAAAAATTCAGGTCCCAACCCACTGGTAAGTCATGAATTTATTTTAGAGGGCTGAAACTAGTATTCTTAATAAAATAGAAAATACATGATACACATTTAGATTTTATTTTTAGATGTATATGTAAACATGTATGTGTGCATGTATATACTGGGTTGGGATATAAAATATATTTCTTAGTGGGGGTCATGGCAAAAAATATTTGAAAGGCGCTGACTTAACAGAGACCAATATGAAATGTGAATCTAATTTGGAGGTTTCTGTTGTCTTCATTCCCAATTATCCAGTGAGAAGCCCAAACTAGCATGCATTTAGGAGCCAAGTTCAAATAGAGTTTAATATGACTAAATTTGGACCTGAGGCAATCATTTCTGTTTTCTGATGCTCAGATTCCTGAGGTGATGTGTATTTCAGAGTGTTGGTGAAGTAAGGACCAGGTAGTAAGCACATGCATTGTTTTGAAGTCCCTCTCTTCTCTGGAGAGATCAGCAGTCCAGGGAAGCACATGCAGCTGCCAAGTGGGGTTTTCACTGCCAAAAGCCACAAATGCCAAGGAGGCCTAGTGTCCTGCAGTAAAACTTTAAAAGACTTCCTCCTATGCAAGATGTTCTGTCTGGAAGAGCTACCTCCCACAGCATGCGAGAATTATTGCTTGGCCAAGCCAATAAATTATTTGCATAAAATATTATGTGTAAGCCAGTTAAGAAAAAGGGTTTGGAGATAGGAGTATGGTTAGAATCTGTTTTGTTTGTTTGTTTGTTTAAGATAAATGTATTAGGGTATCGCTTTGACATGGTTAGAGTACCAGTAAGTATTAGGGCTTCTCAGGACAAAAATGACAAGTTGAAAGTAATCTTTCAGGTCATCTAGGTCAAATCTCCCATTTTCCAGATGAGGAAACAGAGGTCCTAGAGACTACAAGATCTCCAAGGTCACACGCTGGGGGACACATCTCAGTCCCTGGACCCTTGTTTCCCAAATCCTAGGTCACAAGGCCTCTGCCTTCAGAATAATTCATCCTTAAAAAAAAAAAAACCTACAAAAATCTCCTGGCTTTACTTAGGTGTGGAAATGTGAGGAGGGATGAGAGCTAAAGTTTGTAAGAGATCTTTGAGTCATGGCAAACTTTTAAGAAGACACAAAGGAAACATAGGAACCTGGCAATCTATAAAAGAAAATTTTAATTCTCAAAAGACATATTTTTCAATACTTATTTCCCAATTAACCAAAGAAATGCAAATTAAACAATGAAATGCTATGTTTCACCTATAAAATTGGAAAATATTAAAAATTATAAGTCAACCCTGCCAAATATGTTGCAATATAGCAGAA
>VMDR010038245.1:0-10022 GCA_007922815.1 Macrotus californicus | reverse complement strand
ATGTGGGTTTGTCTCCTGGGATGTGTAGTTTTTGTTCTGGCAGCACTTGCACAACAACATACAAGACATTGTGGATGGAGTGACCCTCAGTCAGCCAACTGAAGGAAAGGACCTAATCAAAACCCAATTCCATCTATAGAGCCAACATAAATGGCATAAAGGGCATCCCAATAGCATCAAGTTCAGGAGCTCAAAGAGACTGCACCACCTAAACACAAAGTTTTCCTACCATAGAAGTTCATACTACAAAGACAAAGAGTCAAAACAGATCAATTTAACAAGCTAAAACAAACAAGAGGAGTATCTCCTAAAGTGGGAAGACAAAGAAATAACCCCCAATTGAAAGGAAAGTAGGAATCCCCAGAAAGAGTGCTAAATAAAATAGAGGCAAGTAAACTATCACACATTGAGTTCAAAACAGTGGTTATAAGGAAGCTTAAAGGAGCCCATCGGGCTCAGTGAGAATGCAAAGAACTACAGGGAAGATACAAGGAACTTACTGTGAACTATATCAGCATGAAAAAGGGCATAGAAACTATTAATAAGAAGCAGGAGGAAGTGAAGAATACAGCTTCTGAATTGAAGAACATAATAGAAGGAATCAAAAGCAGGCTAGATGAAGCAGAGGATCAAATCAGCGAGCTGGAGGACAAGGTAGAAGAAAACTACCAGAAAGAGCAAGAAAAGTAAAAGAGACTCAAAAAGAATGAAGAGGGGTTAAGGGATTTGCAGGACAATGTAAAATATAATAATATCCTTATAATAGGGATACCAGAAGGAGAACAAGAGGAGCAAAGGATAGAAAATCTGTGTGAAAAAGTGATAACACAAAACTTCCCTAATTTGATGAGAGAAAAAGTCACACAAGTCTAGAAAACATAGAGGGTCCCAATGAACAGGAATCCAAAGAAGCCCACTTTGAGGGACATCATAATTAAAATGGCAAAATTCAAAGACAAAGAGAATTTAAGGCAGCAAGGGCGAAACAGGAAGTAACATACTAGGGAGCTCCAATAAGGCCAGCGGATAATTTCTCAATAGAGACACTACAAGCCAGAAGGGAATGGCAAGAAATATTCCAAGTAATGAAAAGCAAAGGACTGCAACCAAGACTACTGTACCCAGCAAGGCTCTAATTTAAATGTAAGGTGAAATAAGGACTTTCCCAGACAAAAGAAGGCTAAAAGAATACATCTCCAGCAAACCAGCATGGCAAGACATGCTAAAGGGACTGCTTTGAGAAGATAAAGGAAAAGAGAGAGAAAAAACAGGTACAAAGGGGAAAAATGCCAATGAATAAGTACCTATCAATAACAATGTTAAATATAAATGGATTAAGTGATCCAATCAAAAGACATCAGGTAGCTAAATGGATAAGAAAACATGACCTGCACATGTGCTGTCTACAAGAGGCCCACCTCAGAACAGAAGACCTATACAAACTGAAAGTAAAGGGTTGGAAAAAAATATTCTAAGCAAATGGACAGGAAAATAAAAGGCTGGGGTAGTAATACTTATACTAGAGAAAATAGACTTCAAAACAAAGGTCATAAAAAGAGACACAGAAGGACACTTCATAATACTCAAGGGAATTCATCATGAACATATAAACATTGTAAACATATATGCACCCAATGTAGGAGCACCCAAATATATAAGGAAGATCTTGGAGGACTTCAAGAAAGATATAGATAGCATCTCACATATAGTAGAGAATTTTAACACCCCACTGTCAACAATGTATAGATCTTCCAAACAAAGAATGAATACAGATATTGTGGCACTGAACAATGTAGTAGATCAAATGCACTTAGTTGATATATACAGAACCTTTCACACCAAAGAAGCAAAATACACATTCTTTTCAAATGCACATGGAACACTTTCAAATATAGACCACATGATAGGACACAAAACAAGCCTCAAAAAAAATGAAGAAAATGAAATCATATCAAGCATTTTCTCAGACCACAAGGGCTTGAAACTAGAAATCAACCTCAAGGAAAAAACTCAAAAACAGTCAAATTCATGGAGACTGAATAACATGCTATTAAACAAAGTATGGGTTAACAATGAGATCAAGGAAGAAATCAAAAAGTTTCTGGAAACAAATGAAAATGAACATGCAATGGCCCAAAACCTATGGGACACAGTGACGGCAGTCCTGAGAGGGAAGTTCATAGCAATATAGGCTTACATACAAAAGATAGAAACATTTCAAATAAACAACCTAACTCTATATCTACAAGAACAACAACAAACAAAGTCTAGAACAAGCAGAAGGATGGAAATAATGAAGATCAGAGCAGAATTAAATGACATAGAGACTAAAAGCACAATTCAAAGGATCAATAAATCCAGAAGGTGGTTCTTTGAAAAGCTAAACAAAACCAATAAGCCTATAACCAGACTCATCAAGAAAAAGAGAGAGGGCCCAAATAAATAAAATCAGAAATGAAAGAAGAGAAATTAAGACCAATACCAGAAAAATACAAAGGATCGTAAAAAGTTACTATGAACAACTATATGTTAAGAAATTTGAAAACCTGAGTGAAATGGATAAATTTCTAGAAACATGTAATGTTCCAAAATTGAATCAAGAAGAAGCAGAAAGCCTCAACAGACAATAATAGCTAGTGAAGTTGAAGCAGTAATCAAAAACTCCCAGCACACAAAAGACTGAACCAGATGGTTTCACAGGAGAATTTTACAAAACATTTAAGGAAGAGCTAACCCCTATCCTTCTCAAGCTTTTCCAAAAAATCCAAGAAGAGGGAGTCTCTCAAATTCTTGTTATGAAGCCAGCATCATACTAATCCCAAAACCAGAAAGATCCAACAAAGAAAGAAAACTACAGACCAATACCACTGATGAAACTAGACACTAAAATCCTCAACAAAATATTGGCAAACCACATCCAGCAATACATTAAAAAGATCGTACACCATGATCAACAGGGATTCATCCCAGGGATGCAAGGATGGCACAATATTTGCAAGTCAATAAACATAATACATCACATAAACAAAAGGAAAGACAAAAATCACATGATTATATCAACAGATGCGGAAAAGGCATTTAATAAGGTACAGTACCCATTTATGGTAAAAACACTCAGCATAAAGGGAATATACCTCAATATAATAAAAGCCATATATGAGAAACCTACAGCCAACATCATCTCAACTGGCAAAAAACTCAAAGCTTTCCTACTAAGATCAGGAATAAGACAAGGATGTCCACGTTTACCACTTTTATTCAACATAACATTGAAAGTTCTAGTCACAGCAATCAGACAAGAAAAAGAAATAAAAGGCATACAAATTGGAAAGGAGGAAGTAAAACTGTCATTGTTTGCAGGACCCATGAGAGTGTACATAGAAAACCCTATAGACTCCACCAAAAAACTACTCAACGTAATAAGTGAATTTGGCAAAAGAGCAGGACACAAAGTCAATATTCCAAAAGTGAAGCATTTTTGTGCACCAACAACAAAATATCAGAAACAGAAATCAAGGAAAATATCTCATTTGCTATAGCAACAAGAAAAATAAAGTACCTAGGAGTAAACCTAACCAAGGAGGTAAAAGACCTGTACTCAGAAAACTACACAACACTGAAGAAAGAAATTAAGGAAGATACAAATAAATGGAAGCACATACCATGTTCATGGATTAGAAGAATTAACATCATTAAAATGTCCATACTACCCCAAAACAATTTATAGATTCAACAAAATCCCTATTAAAATACCTATGCCATATTTCACAAATATAGAACAAATATTTCCAAAATTTATATGGATCTATAACCGACCCCAAATAGTCTCAGCAATTCTGAGAAAGAAGAACAAAGTAGGAGGGATCACAATACCTGATATTAAACTATATTTCAAGGGCACTGTAATCAGAACAGCCTGGTACTGGCATAAAAACAGACACATAGATGGAACAGAATAGAGAGCCCAGAAATAAACCCCTGTCTCTATGGTCAATTAATATTCGACAAAGGGAGCAAGAGCATAAAATGGAATAAAAATAATAACTTCAACAAATGGTTTTAGGAGATCTGTACAGCTACCTGCAAAACAAATAAAACTTGACCACCAACTTACACCATACACAAAAATAAACTGAAGATGGATAAAAGACTTAAATATAAATCATGACACCATAAAAGTCCTAGAGGGAAACAGAGGCAGGAAAATTTCAGACATCCCATGAAGCAAAATTTTCACCGATATGTCCTCCTAAGCAAGGGATATAAAGGAAAGAATAAACAAATAGCACTATATCAAATGAGAAAGCTTCTGCACATCTAAAGATAACATCAGCAAAATGAAAAGGGAACCAACTGTATGGGAAAACATATTTGCCAAAGATACCTTGGACAAGGGTTTGATCTCCAAAATATATAAAGAACTCGCATGACTCCACTCCAGGAAGACAAACAACACAATTAAAAAACAGGCAAAGGACCTGAACAGATACTTCTCTAATGAGGACACACAGAGGGCCCAGGGACATACGAAAGGATTCTCAACATCACCAGACATCAGAGACATGCAAATTAAACCACAATAGGATACTACTTCACAGCAGACTGAAAGGCCATCATTAACAAATCAACAAACAAGTGCTGGGGAGAATGTGGAGAAAGGGAATCTGAATGCACTGTTGGTGGGAACACAGACTGGTGCAGCCACTGTAGAAAACAGTATGGAATTTCCTCAGAAAACTAATAATGGAACTGCCTTTTGACCTGGCAATCCTACTTCTGGGTATATACCCTAAGAATTCTGAAACACCAATTCAAAAGAACCTATGCACCCCAATGTTCATAGCAGTGTTATTTACAATAGCCACATGCTGGAAACAGACTAAGTGCCCATTGGTAAATGAGTGGATCAAAAAACTGGACATTTACACAATGGAATTCTATGCAGCAGAAAGAAAGAAGGAGCTCCTACCTTTTGCGACAACATGGATGGAATTGGAAAGCATTATGCTAAGTGAAATAAGCCAGGGGGTGAAAGACAAATACCATACAATCTCTCCTATAAGTGGAACCTAATCAATAAAACAAACAAGTGATGAAAATAGAACCAGAGACATGAAAATAAAGAACAAGCAGAGAGTGCCCAGAGGGGAGGGGGGAATGGTATAATGGGAGAAAGAAGGGTCAAGTCAAGGAACATGTATAAAGGACCCATGGACAAGGACAATAGTGGGTAGGATTGAATGTGAAACAGGGTGGCAGGCAGAGCAGGGGAGAGCAATGGGGAAAAATGGGGACAGATGTAACTGAGCAACAATAAAAATTTTTTTATTTTTATCATTTTTAATTGGAATGGTAATTTTTGTTATTAATTCTCTCAGTATTGTTCTGTAATTTCAAAACTACCTCAAATGGCAGATATATATATTTAAGGCACTTTGTAAACTCATTACAAATATTCATTGCATAGTATTATAATATTTGATGGTCTACAGTTAAGTCAACTTTAACAAAGGAGAGCAAAGAATAGGATCTTGCTCTACAAGCTATTAAGATGTAGTTCAAAGGCATAGCAGTAAAAATAGTATGCCTCTGGCCAAGAACAGATATATAGGCCAATGAAATAGCACAGAGAGCTCAGACACAGACCCCTGTATATTTGGGAACTTAATATATGATAAAGTAGTAGTACAGATTAATGCCAAAAGAGTGATTAAGTAGATCACTTCAGTGGAAAATATAAATTACAATGTTAATGAGACATCACTTTGCTCTTAAATGGAGACATAAATTAAAAAGTGGGAAAATACCAAATATTCAACGAGGTATCTGAGTATGGAAACTGATGTCAAAATACCTAGCAGTGTGACTGACAGGTGGTAGGGACTCAACAAACAATAGCTAAATTTTATTACAAATATTTTTTAAATACAAAGAAGGGAGTAGATGTTGGAAAAAAAGAAATAAGTGTGTAGAGGTCTGAAGACTGATCATTAGGCTCAGATTTAGAGGGGACATTACCAGAACTTTACAGGAAATTACCTGTGGAGGGTTGTAGTTATAAAGACCCTGGACATTACATGGTGGATGTTTAGGCCATGATTCGACTGTTAGAGATCATAAAGTGTAAGCCTTTGAGTGTTTAGTAGTGGAGCCAATTATGACTTACTTTGGAAGAGCTTGTTGGTTAAACCCTGCCAACTGGTATTTTTAGTCATGTCATTAAAAATAACAATGATTCTGATCCCTGATGAATAACAGGAATAAAATAGTGGCTAGAGATGAAATAATTGCAAAATGGGTTTCAGGTAATTCCACTTCAGACAACATAGATAAAATGGAGGAAGACTAAAGAAATCATGTAGGAGGACAATTAGTTGGAGACTTCAAGGAAGTGGTGAGTATGGATGGCAAATTCCCTAGAGAAAAAAGAGAGAACAAATCTGAAGAGATGTAATTACTGAAAAAGAGCATCCAAGGACATTGGATGTGAATCTGAGAAGGTGGGTCTATTTACTTCACCGTCAGCCTTGTCTCCAAAGTGAGTGGTTCCTGGGAAAACAGTGACACTGTTCAAGGGCTTTTGGGTTTTTTGACTTCCTGTTTAATGGCTTTCTCCTTCTTTAGGAGGCAAGTCCAGCTGGCTTCTGGATTTTTTTGCATTCTTCTCCCTTTTCTGCCCCTCCGACCACCACCAGCCCACCTCACACATTTTAAAAACTGCTCTGGGGATCTGTTTCCAAGTGATTTTACATGTATTTGACCTCCTCTAACATGTTGTATCGTATTTGTCATACTCTCAGAGTTTGGGAAGCTTTTCAGAATAAAAGTATTATCTCTGCTATGTACCTTTTCTCTTTTAAAAGAGCAAATAAGTGAGGTCTTTGCTCTCTAATTATGAGCAATTCCCATTCTGAAGTTTCCAGGCCCCTGAAATCATGAGGAAAATACAGACCTCTGCCAGTGTCTGAATATGGCCTGCTTGTAGTTCTTTCCAGTGCCTAGGAGAATGCCTGGACACACTGATTCCTGACTCTATAGAAAGGCATGCTGTGCAGTATGTGCTATCTGTTATGTACTGCATGTTTGCCCCCCAAATTTGTATATTGAAATGCTAACCCCCATAGAAAGTTAATAGGAGTTAAGGACTTTTGGAGGTAATTAGATTATATGTGGGGAGTCCTCATGATGGGATTGGTGCCCTGATAAGAACAGTAGAATGTTTCTCTCTCTCTTTCTCTCTGCCAAGTGAACACACAATGAGAAGACAGCCATCTGCAGGAAGATAGTTCTCACCAGACACTAGATTTGCTGGCACCTTGATCTTGCACTTTCAGCCTCTGGAACTGTGAGAAATAAATGTTTGTGAACCTGCCTAGTCTATGGTCATTTGTTGTAGCAGCCTGAGCAGTCTAAGACAGTATCCTTAAAAGAAATGTAGAGGAAAGCTTGGCTTTTGCTATTGTTTTCCTTAAATAGTTAAAGACTTTCACTTAACAGGGAAAGTATATTTAAAGAACTTTGATTACTATCCATCTTTAGAAAAATATACAAGAATTCTTTATAAGGCTATAATTAACAATGTGCTTGTGGGGTGCATTCAAAGTAAAAAATAATAACTAAGAGAAAAATGCATAACCACTCCCCTCAATATTAAAATGAGCAATATTAAGTTACTTATATTAAAATTGAGTATAGAAAATGAACACTGTTAATACCTTCATTTAAATCAAGGCTTCCTCATTTAATTTATATTTATACAAAGTAAGAGATAGCCTTCAGAGGGGATGCAGCTACCTGAGACAATTTCCATGAAGGCTATATATAGCCTTAGGCTGACATACAGAAGAGTCCTCTGAAACAACTTGGGCCAAAATTTACAACCTAGTGGCCTTTGCTTTCTTTGGCCATAATTTCATCCACTGCCTGGGATCACAGATTTGGGGCAAAGAGGTGACCCTTGGAAGGTTAGTTATATGGCTCCAGGCACCCTGAGACAATGAGAGCCTGAGTTTTTCTTGAGAAGACATGGACAGAGGGCCTAGTGAACTGTAACCTACTCATAACAACAGGGGCTCACTAATGTCCCAATAGACAAGATTGTGAGGCTGGGCTGGGCTACTCAAGGGTATAGGGCTGTGGCTGATGACTGCTTAGTTTCCTATCATGAGCCTCCCCCCAATAATGACCACAGCCACTACATAAGTGTGGCTGACTGTATCAGTGACAAACATTTTTCAAAGTATGATGAATTAGAATTAGTTTCTCCTCCCTCCCCTTCTGTAACTATATTTTATGCTCGCTCTTACCCCAAATTTTTGAAGACCCTAAAGTGGCTACCATTAGAAAAAATAGAGGTGGCATGGAAGCACCCAGTCACTCCCTGGGTGGTAGAAGCCATTCCATATGCCAGTAGAGAGCTGTCCTCTGACATATGTGAAACTTTGATCAGTGGTAATAGCTAACATTTACTGGGTGCTGCTCTATGCCAGATTCCATTATAATTGAGCAGTAACTCATTTAATACTCCAAATCCTTTGAGGTGAGCATTTTTATTGCTCCTATATGAGTAAGCTGAGGTGGAAGGGGTAACTCATCCAAAGTCACACTTCTTATAATAAAGGTTGAACTGTGATTTAAACCCACAGAGACTGCCCTGAGAGCTGTATGGTACCACACCCAACACCACTTCTCATGCATGTGTATTAGAGTAAACCTGCTTCATGCTTGCTTGTGATCTAAGCAAGTCAATTACTCCTCCAGTATCTTCACTTCCTCACCCTTAAAAGAAGTGGGCATGTCAGAACAGAGAGCAGGGCACTATGGAAAGGGCACTGGATCTTATTCAGGAGAATTGACGTTCAACAGCTAGACGGCCTAGAAAATGTACTTAGTCATATCTCAGTGAATCTACACAGACCCTGTACTAGGTGCCACTGGCATCTCTGTTTTCTCTACAGAAATAGTAAGGCTCAGAGATGGAAGGGAGGTCAGGCAAGATGAGGAACCCACAGTTGTCTGAGTAATTCCAAACCCAGCTCTAAAACACTAAAACATTTGGCCTCTTCTAATATTCTCCTGTGACTCTGTTAAATGTACTTTGCAGAGTTGGTAGAAGGATCAAATAAGGTAACACTACTGAAAGAAATTTTTAAACTAAAAACCCTCATGCAAAGGGGAGGTATCACTGTGGTAGAGAAGTGCATCGTAGCTCTCCAGTGTGTGACAAATTTGCACGTGTCCCGGGCAGGGGCTAGAAACACTCAGCTCTGTGTAGGAGAAATAAAGAAAGAAGTCTGCTGAGGTTCCACTACAAGTTTTGGGGACCTTCTATCTTCCTCAGGCCATGGAAGAAGCTTACTCTGAGTCTGCCATTTAGAAGTTGTGTACCAGGATCATCCTTTCATCTCTCTGAGACTCAACTATCTAGTTGGAAAATGCTAATCCTATGTGCCTTCAGGAAAGAGTTTCCTCAAAGCTAAATATTTGACCTCACTTGGAATCATGGTGAGACAGTCTATATCACTTAAAATGAAAATGATAATAAATTGACTGTGGGAAATAGATGAATAAAATAGTAAATGCTAGTCTAAGGGGGCATAAGCATATGAAAACAAATATATACTAAAATTAAAGATGGCTGAGAACAGACACCTTGAAGGGAGTATGAAGAATGTAACAGAAATCTAAGCAAAAGCTACCAATCAATGGAGCATGTACAGAAAGTGCAGCAGTTAACACCCCCACTGCTCAAAGAAAAAGCTTTCCATCATGGTTTGAAATGACTCATGCCAAGAGCCACAAATGAAAGGGGAGACAAGATATCCACTTCCAGAGAAGGAGTCACTGAGAGCACTGTGCAAAGAAAATAGTGGGCCCCCGATGCTGAGGAATTTTATGTATGATTTTAAGAAAATAAATCAGATTTTTGGAACCAAAATCACCTTAAATCTTATGCTTATTCCAGCTATGTTTCCATTGCTCAAAACTTTCTTGTGTATAAAGCTTTAGATCCTAAGATACGT
>VMDR010038244.1:0-10022 GCA_007922815.1 Macrotus californicus | reverse complement strand
TATTTAATTCAATATTTGAAGCTTTCTGAGCGTTTTAGAGACTGATGTGATTACAAAGCAGTTGAATAGTTTCAATGGGCCAGATATAACCCCAAACTTCCAATTAGACACTAAGTAAATGGTTCTGCCCAGTTAATTTAAATCTTGAAGAAGAGGGAATAGATGAAAAATATCAGAGTAAAGAAAGAAAGCAGTGTTGTGTGGGTTTCAAAGCAGATGTATAAAGCCTACTCTTTGTTTCCAAGAATGTTTCAGGAAAGGATGTCCTAAGACTGGAATCCAGTAAGATTTTTTCAAAAAGAGGTTTATTGAGTTTCTCCTTGTCCTTTAAGTTATTTCCTTCTTTTGATGAAATGCTAAAAAGGAAGTCATCTACTCAGAAAGGCATCTGAGAACCGAGATTCCAGTGTGCTTTGTTCATGAGGGGTGTGTGCTTCTAGTCTAATCTACCTGACCACAACGAAACTCCTAATGTCTCACCCCTGCCAAAATCAAACTAGACTAGGATCTAAATGCTGTATGGGCCAGGCAGGAAAAGTGTGTAGTGTGCAAACAGTAGGGAATTGTGGGCCATGTAACAAACTGGAGGGCTGTGCCCCTGTTAAAAGGACAAGGACAACTGCTACTACTTAGTTCCAGGCAATTGCAGTGTTTCGTGGGAATGCGGGCTACCTGGTGGTTAACAGGATGGTTGATAAAAAGATGGCAAAAGATACAGAAGATAGCAAAGACATGGGAAATTTACAGATAACACACATACCAGGAGACAATGTAATGCTTCTGAGAAAAGTAGGGGCTCCCCAGCTTCCCCCAGTGGCAGACAGCTGCTCATTCTGTCACCTGCCAGGCCTGAGACTGCCCTTCTCTTGGGGATGGAGGGAAGTTGTGGTTTAGAGCCTCCTGCCCCCCCCCAACCCTCCTCTCTACCTGTGTTAGAGACCTTCCCTGTGTGCTGCCTACTTAACAGGTGCTAGCTCCAGGCATAAAACATTACGGGGTAACATTTCTGAGTGTTTAATGAAAGACTAGGTGAAGCAGGTCTAGATGGTAAGCTGATAAGAGGTGTATTTCTTCATTTCACTTCCAGATCTAAGAGTCTGTATTCTCACCATATCCACGCAGCACGATTACTGTTCTTTGCCTTTCTAAAGCATTTCTCATAACACTGGGAGAAAATAAAAGAAATCTTATCATAGTTACTGTTTGAACTACCTAGTCAGGAGATGTTGTTCTACTCAAACAAATTAAGGTGCTCCACATTCTTCCACCAATTGAATGTTTTGTGTCTTGTACGTACTCATTTTTAAATGGTAGGTTGTATTTATTGAGTGCTTTCTACCTACCAGTCATTGTGGTACAAGTAAAATGAATTGTTTCAGCATTCAGCATAACCATATGAGGTGTGAAGTACATTATACAGATGGGGAAAGTGAGGGTCACAGAAGTTAGTTCACCTGGGTCCCACAGCCGATTAGTGCAGAGATGGGAAACATCCAGATTTGTCTGACGGAAACGCTTGCCAAATTTCCTCCAAAACCCTCAAAAGGCAAAGGATGTTATTTTACCCCATATATAGCATACTGACCATTACAATGTTGGGTACATAGGAAAATGTTTAATAAGTGGTTTTTAAATGATGATTAGATAGCCAAATTCAAGACAAAGTTTGGCTGAATACAGTTGGCTGAACTATATATGTCACATATGGTGACATAGGAGATGATTCTTCATTCAATGGTGAGAAGTAATTTTTTATTTATTTTTTTAAAGATTTTATTTTATTTATTTTTACAGAGAGGGGAAGGGAAGGAGAAAGAGAGGGAGAGAAACATCAGTGTGTGGTTGCCTCTGGCGTGCTCCCTACGGGGGACCTACGCATATGCTCTGACTGGGAATCGAACCAGCAACCCTTTGGTTCACAGTCCATGTTCAATCTACTGAGCTACACTAGCCAGGGCAGAAGTAATTTTTTAAAAATGTACAAAAAGTGTGCTGTCATCTTGTTTATGGTGTTAAAAAACACGGTATTAGTAATTACTTTTAATTTAACTTGGCTTTCTTTTCAATAATGTTTATATTTTTTAACCTTTCTTACCATATTTACATATATCATTTATATTTTAGGATTTCAGGAAAATTTCAGGTGCTAATTTTTGGTTCCTGTGTTGCTGTTGAATCTCTATCTTATAGAAAAAATAATTTATTTTGGGCAAAGGACATATTATAGAAAGAGAAAACCAACTGAGGGCTTTCCCCATCATTTTATTATGATAATTTTCAAAGATATTGCTATAAGTTGACAGGATTTTATGGTAAATACCCAAATACCAACCACATGGGTTCTACATTTCACTGTACATTGTTTTTTTAATTTATCTATTCATGTTACTTTTATAATTCATTTCAAAATAAATTGCAGACATTGGCATTCTTTGTCCTTAATACTTCAACATGCATATCATTACATAGTTTAATACTGTTCAGTTTTTAAAATTTTTGATGTACACTTACATGCAATGAAGGGCACAAATGTTAAGTATAAATTTGCTGAGTTGCAAATGCATCCCCCTGTATAACCCAAACCCTTTACAAAACTCAGAACATTGCAATCACCCCAGGAAGTCTCCTCATGCCCGTTTCCAGTCAAGCCTGCTCCACCCACTGGGTGTAACTACTTTTCTGATTATGTTACCTCACAGATTAAATTTGCCTGTTCTCAAACTTTATATAAACAATACCATACAAAGCATGATGCTTCTTTCACTCAGCATGTTTTTGAGATTACTTCATGTTGTATGCATCTGTGGTTTATTCCTTTGTATTGCCGAGTATTCTTTGTATGAATGTGTCACAGTTTTTGTTTTGTTTTTTCTCCATTTTCCTCTTGATGGACACTGGGCTGTTTCTACTTTAAAAAAAAAACTATTATGAATAAAGCTGCTGTGAATATTCTATCATATGTCTTTATTCCTCGTAGGTAAACACCTACGAATGAAATTGTTGGGTCCTAGAGCAGGAATATGTTAAGTTTCATAACCTGCCAAACCTTTTTTCCAGCAGTCTTCCAGTGCTCCATATTTCCTCCAACATTTGTAGTTTTTTTCATCTTTTTTATCTCAGTGTTTATGGTAGGTGTATAATCTTTTAGTTGGTACTTAGGTTGTTTCCACTTGTGCCTAGCAGCCCTCCCCTCAGGTTTACCACTTTACCTTTTTAACCCCGACCCCCATCAGGAACTAACGAAAACATTTTTGTGTGTGTGTGATAATAGTTAAGATAACTCAAAACTCAGCTTGAATCATTCTTTTTCAAACATGGAATGCATTGCTCAGCAAGGGACGCCGTGTCCTTTAATGGAAACCAACACTGGAGAACAAACCTGGGTTACTAAGGGCGTACATCAGACGCTCCCACATGGCCAATGGGGGGGATGGAATGGCGCCTGAGAAGAGGCTCCATAAAACATCATAATAAAAGAATATGACCATGTTCTTTAAAAGCTATGAGTTCATGTTGTTTCTAAATCAGTGAAATTTCTGCTCTAAAATGAAAGCATATTAAACAAGCTTTATCCTTTTCCCAATATCTGTGTTAGAGCCCAGTGTGGTTTTAATTTATATATCCTTATTAACTAATGATGATAAGCACATTCTCATGTTTTTATCTTCCATGTGTAAATTTTACACTTTATTAGTAAACTTATTGAGGTATAATGGACATACAATAAAATATACATATTTAAAGTATAGAAATTTTTTAAAATTAAATTTATTGGGGTAACATTTATTAATAACATTATATAAGTTTCAGATGTAAAATTGTATGATATATCGTCTCCATATTCCACTGTGTGCACCACCCAAGACTAGTCTCCTGTCACCATATATTTGGCCCCTTCGCCCTTTGGTCCTTCCCCCACGCCCCTCCGCTGGTATCCACCATACTGCTTGTTGTCTGTGTTTACGAGTTTGTTTGTTTGTCCATTCGTTGCTTTTTGTTTTATATCTCGCATGTGAGTGGAATCATATGGTCCTTGTCTAAGGTATAGAATTTGATGTTTTGACATGTGTGCATCCATGAAGCCATCACCACAATCAAGGTAATTAACGTCCATCACCCCAGAGAGTTTTCCCTTGCTCCTGCACAATCCCTCCCTCCCACCTCTCCCCACTTTAAGACAACCACTAATCTGTTTCTGTCACTTTAGGTTAGTTTGAGTTTTCTAGAATATTATATAGATATTCACACAAGTACTCTTTTTGGATTCTTTCACTAAATGTGGTTATTTTGAGATCCATCTGTATTTCATATATCTTCTATTCCTGAGTAATACTGCATTGTTTGTATATAATCACAATTTAATACATTTACCTCTTAATGTCCATTTGGGTTGCTTCCATTTTTTTGGTTACCACAAATAAAGCTCCTATGCATATTTGCAGACAAATTTGTATGCACATATGCCTTATTTCTGCTTGGTAAAGACTAGGGGAAATGGCTGGGTCATATGTTAGGTATATGCTTAACTTTTTTAAGTTTCCAAATTGTTTTTCCAAAATGGCTGTACCATTCTATATTCCCATCATCAGTATGTAAGAGTTCCAGGTGCCCCCTAATCCTTATCAACACTTGCTTTGGTCAGTCTTTTTAATTTTAGACATTTAGTTTAGGTTTTCCATTTAGATTTATAATTGTTAATTTTTGTTAATTTTTTTGTGTGGTGCAAGGCATGGATCAAAAGGGTTTTTTTCTTTTGTTTTTGTTGTTGTTTTGGGTTTTTATTTTTGCATATGGCTATCCAGTGCATAAGGATAGCATTCAGTCTCACCATTAAGTATGATATTAGCTGTGAGTTGCTCATAGAAGCCCTTTATCAATTTGAGGAAGTTCCCTCCTAGTTCTAGTTTTCTGAGTTTTTATTGAACATAGATGTTGGAGTCTGTCACATTCTTTTTCTGCATCTATTGAGATGATCATATGGTTTTTCTATTTCAGACTGTTAATATGGTAAGTTACATTAATTGGTTTTTGAATGTTAAAACAACCTTGAATTCTTGGGATAAACCCATAGGAGACCTCCAGATTTCCAACTATATTTCAAGTCAGACCATTTCTGCAGTTCCACTTATTCACATTGTATCAAAAATAATTCGTAAAATTTACCATCACATCTGTATTGTGGTATGCATTAATAAAGTCAAGTTCATTACATTTAGATAACTTTCTGCCTTTACAAATAATGTTCAGACATTTATTGGCCCTTTGCCAGAGGTTTCATCCTCATATAAACAGAAGTTAGCAAGTTAGGGTTTATGACCTTGAAGGAACTGGGCATGTTGCCAGCCTCTTCCTCTTAGGTCTCAGTTCACAGGGTTCAGGTGCTAAATTATACCTGAAGTAGAAGAGTCAGCTAATATCTGCGTGACCCCAGTTACTTCTCTGAACCCATTTTAGCTTAATATACTTTAAAACCTTGAACCACCACGGAAGTGGTGACATAGTTAACTAAGTTCATAAAGATACAATTAGTGAAGGGATTCATATTGAGGCCACTTTACCTGCTCAGATAATAAGCATTTATAAATCTCTCAAATGAAATTTTCAAAAATAATTTACCAATAGTTCTTTACCAATTCTTTTACCAATAAAAATGTAATGGCCCAACTAAGTATTTTTGATTTTCTCTTAGGGCATTTGCTCAAGCAGACAATCATTTCTGAATCCTATTTTATTTATTGTATAGCCAGTCCTCTTTTATTTGTTTTTCTTTTTTTTCCTCTTTTTTAAAAATTGTTGTTCAAGTACAGTTGTCTCCATTTTCCCCCACCACCACCTTTTAAACACCATTTTTTTCTTTGAAAATCACAAGTTTCGAGGGCACAGCTTTTCAGGCTCTTCCTGTAAGAGCCACAAGCCTGACTAAAGCATGATTAAAGAACTACAGTTTAAAAGCCGTGCTAACACTTAATTTTCCTGTCTGTAATCTGTCCTTGTCTCTTCAGAGAGCAAAACTAGTGAGACTTAAAGCACTTCCCAGCCCCAACCTTTCCTACTTCTGAAACCTAAATTTTTACACAATATCTGCTTGAAGATACACTGACAGTCTTGTGGGAATTTCAAGAGGTCCTTGGGCCCACTACCTCATCTAACACAGCATCATGAACATTCCAGTCCTGAGTTTGTCTTCATCTCTCCGATCGGCTGGACTCCTGACCCAGTGGTTTCCATTTGAACTTCTGCTGGAGAGTCTCAGGTGCCTCCGCCACTTTGGCTACAGTTGGAGTGATCATATAATTTATTGTCCAGACACTTGACCGTGAAAAACACTACTAATCATGCCTGGACAATAGGCATAAACCAAGCCTCTTCTAAGCATGGTCACCTTATGCAAAGCTAATGGAAGTAACCAGGAAATTAGAAATCTTCCTATTTATATATTGTAATTTCTTTTTGATCAGTATGCCAATTTCTCATAATCAAGGAGGCAATGGACACAATCCATTGAAATTATTTTCACCCATAAACCATTTATAGTTCCCTTGCCCACGGTGATCCTACTGCTACCCTGGTACTCCAGGATGTTTCTCCTGCCATTTACCTATGTCTCCCTCTACATAACCTAGCCATTTTAAGGTCTGGGGGTTTTTGTGCTAGGTCCACTTCTGACATCATTCTGTATTATCAAACAAAAATGTTATGAATGGTGGGAAGATGGCAACAGACAGAGTTAGGATAGGAAAGCTTCTGTAATAGAAAAACATGAAAGTTTATAGAGATGATCCCCAAAGTGCAGGGGACCACAAAGCATGCCAGAGGACAGGCTTTACAAACTCACAGGCTGTACAGCTGGTGCTGATACCAGTTATGCTGGGCTAGGCTCCTCTCGGTGTGAGCTGCTTACTTTCGCCTTGTCATGGGGAACTCTATACTTGCCTGATTCTACATTCTCTGACTCTGTGCTTCCTGTTAACAGGTACAACTAGTATGAAGCAATCCCAGTACATTCTTCAAATTTTACTGTGAGACAAGGTAGAGGTCAGTGTCCCGGGTTTCACATCCCTCAGCAGGCCAAGATTTCATACCTGTCTGGGGTCCATTTCTACACAAGGCCAGTGTTGCCAGGTCTTGTGTTTTTTTTTAATGGTAGAAATCTTGGTTTGTGTTAATATTCCAATTTTTATTTTTAAAAAATATTCAAAATTTTAAATGATGGTCCTTAATTCTGATTCGAAAACACTGTATAAGCCAAGCGAAATTTAATCTGCAGGTCATCACCTTCTTGTGCACGCACCTGGGTACAGTCTCTGCAGGAGCCAATAGTGTGTGTGTCTAAACCTCTTTTTGCCAGTTGCATGTGTTACTGTCATCGTATAATTTGTTTATCACATTAACCCATGAAATGTGAGCATTTTTTAAAAGAAAAGTTTGATGTTTTTCTATTAAAAAGATTAAATGCTTTGGGAAGACTTGCCAACATTAGGTCACTCACAATTGCTGCCAGGTGAGGAGCAGACAAAATAGCTGTGACAAGATTGAGAGATATCTCAGCCTTGGGTTCCTGGCAAAGAGCCTGAGGCAAAGGCGTATGTTCTACTTCTTCGATAAGGAGTGAAATCTCAGCAGGAATGAGGGGCAGGAGGAATGAGGCGGATCCAGAAGCAAACTCACCGTGAGGATGTGGTATCGAGCCGGCCACACTAAGCGCAACAAAAATTCTTGATCTCATGGAGCAACCCCTGAGAAGCCACATAAACTGCCTCTGGGCAGTATGTGAGGGGCAGGTTGGGAGAAAGCAAGAAGAGTGTATCTCCCAGCTCTTATTTAGCGCTCTTCAAAGGCTCGTCCCCAGGGCATGGCTTCCCTAAATTTCTAGATTGCACAAGGCAGAATTCACCTTGACATCAGTGGGCAGAACGCAAGGGAAACTCAGAGCAACATGATATGAATAAGGTCTGAATTTGTGCAAATGCCTGGAAAAAAATTGGAAGGATTCTGAACTCAGATTTCTTTATATGTGTCTTTGGAAACTATATCCAGTAAACGTGACCAACACCAGAAAGATGGCAGAGAACACCAATCAGCAAACAAACCTAAAATAAAAGTCTTGGCCTTATATCAAAGATGGTTAAATATATGAACTCTCTTGTGTTTTCAGTTGGAATAAAATGTTTACAGTTTATATATATCTAAATACAATGATTTCCTTTTTAATTAACTTTATTTATTTAAGAGCTGGGAAGGGAGGGGGAAAGAGAGGGAAACACTGATGCCTTTTATACTGCCCTGATCTTGGGACCAAACCAGCAGCCCAGGCATGTGTCCTGACCAAGAAGGGAAGCAGCAACCTTTCGCTTTACAGAATGACGCCCAACCCACTGAGTCACACCCATCAGAGCTGCTTTTTAATTAACTTTTAAAATTAACAATCTTAATAATGTCTGATAATAGAGCTTCTTTCATCTTTCTAAATGTCTAAGCTTTATTGATTTTTAAATAGTTCTTTGATTTTAATAATGGAGTGATCTATTGATTTTCTAATAAGAACTTTATTGGGCCCTGGCTGGTGTGGCTCAGTGGATTGAGTACCAGCCTGTGAACCAAAGGGTCGCTGGTTCAATTCCCAGTCAGGGCATATGCCTGGGTTGCAGGCCAGATCCCCGGTAGGGGAGCGCACAAGAGGCAACCACACATTTATGTTCCTCTCTCTCCCTCACTTCCCTTCTGTCTAAAAATAAACATCTTTCAAAATATAAGAATAATAGCTACTTTGGGCTATAACATACCACAAAATTCACCCATTCAAAGTGTACAATTTAGCATTTTTACTATATCCACAGATTATGCAACCACCACCACTACTAATTCTAGAACACATTCATCACCCCAAAGAGGAAACCTGTACACATTAGTAATCAGTCTCGTTTGCCCTTCCCCCTAGTCCCTGGCAACCACGTATCTACTTTTTGTCTCTATGGATTTGCCTGTTCTGGACATTTTGTGTAAATGGGATCATGCAGAATGTGGCCTCTTGTGTCTTGCTTCTTTCACTCAGCATGTTTACAAATATCACCCATGCTGTGGCATGTGCTAGTACTTTGTTCCCTTGTATGGCCAAACAATATTTCATTGTTTAAAGGTAACACATTTTGTTTATCCTTTCATCTTTTGATATCAGGTTGATTCCAGCTTTTAGCTATAATCAATAATGGTGCTGTGTTTGTGTACATGTTTTTGTATAGATATATATGTTTTAATTTCTCCTGAGAAATACCGAGGAGTAGAATTACTGGGTCAAATGGTAGCTCTATGTTTAACTTTTTGAGGAACTGCCAAATTTTTCCACAGCAGCTGCGCCATCTTATCTTCCCAACGGCAATGTACGAAAGGTTTCCAGTTCCTCCACATCCTCACCAACACTTTTTATTTTCCATTTTTTGTTATAGCACTCCTAGTGGGTGTTAAAGGGAATTTCATTACTGTTTTGATTTTTATTTCCCAAATAACTAATGATGAGCATCCTTCATGTGCCTATTGGCCATTTGTATGTCTTCTTTGAAGAGATTGCTACTTAAGTTTTTTACCCATTTTTAATGGGATTGTCTTTTTAGAAAAGAGTTCTTTATATTTTTTGGATGCAAGTCTCTTATCAGATATATAATTTGCAAATATTTTCTCTCATTCTATAGGTTTTTTTTTATTGATGGTAACCTTTGAAGCACAAAATTTTTAATTCTGATGAAGTCCAATTTTTCTACTTTTCTTTTTTTTATATATTTTATTGATTATGCTATTACAGTTGTCCCATTTTCCTCCTTTATTTCCCTCTGCCCTGCACACTCCCTCCCACTCACATTCCACCCCTTTAGTTCATGTCCATGGGTCATACATATAAGTTCTTTGCCTTCTACATTTCCTATACTATTCTTAACCTCCCCCTGTCTATCTTCTACCTACCATTTATGATTCTTATTCCCTGTACCTTTTCCCCCTCTCTCCCCACCCATTCCCCTGATGATAACCCT
>VMDR010038243.1:0-10022 GCA_007922815.1 Macrotus californicus | reverse complement strand
GCATTATGTACAGACCTCCAACATACATGCGCCATCATGGAGAAAAGGAAAGGATTAAAAAATTAGTTTGTGCCAGGGCAGAGAATGTTAGAAGTTTTCCTGCAACTGATAGAAATGGAAATATTGACCCTTATTTTCAACTCAATAAGAAGGAAAACAAATGAATGTCTACTTGTATTTCTCTCCTTATTCTGTTTAAGATTGCTGGTCCTTTGTGCCCTTCTTTGTGTGTTCGGTTTGGACCTTGGCATGGGTAGACTTGTCACGCTGCCTGCTTGCCTACTGGGCTTTCCACCTCAGCTCCCTACTCAGGTTTGAGAGGGATGTTTCAAGCCACCTGCTTTGAGGTGTTCGCACTTTGGTGTGAACATCCTTGCGGGGATATGATGGCATATGAATTACATTACTGTGGATAGGTGGATTTGAATAGAATTTTGAGGAATGAACATTTTCCCTTAATGCTATGTTAAATGATTAAACTAAGAAAACATGTCAGCCTTCCTAAGGCTATTTTAACTTATATCCCCAGCCCACAGGGAAACCACATTCTCTCTTCTGTGTTGTTGGAGGCATTTTGGTTAAAAAAATGTAAAATGACTTCCATCAATCACAAAAGTGTAATTTAACTTACTTCAAGCAGATAGGAAATTACAGGGCCCTTCCTCCATGTTTCATCTTCAAACTTGGAATTCATTTGGGGATTCCCTGGTGACTCTACTCTTGAGAAAGAGCCATCAGTCAACACCACATGCCTCTAGTCATCCTTGTCATCCTTTTGTCCCTCCTACTGCCCCCCACTGTGCCCCGCTGCATCTCTCTCTCTCTCACACACACACACACACACACACACACTTTACAGGGCCAGGAGACCAGGTTCTACTGAGTACCTTTGAGTACAACTTTGAAAATATGCAAAATCTTAGTTTCGACATCACAAATGGGGCTTTACAAATGAATTCCGAATATCCCAGATGCATTTGAAACTGTCTTTTGTGATGTGTACTGAGTTAGCAAACAGTTCACAATTAGTTTCTAATTATTTATTAGTTCATTTAATATTTGTCACCAATGAAAACAGATAGAGACAAATAAAACATCGAATACATGTGTATCTATGCTTTCACATGTCTTCTCTCAGTTAAAAAGTTTGGAAAGACAAGGGACAGTGTTTGTTTATCAACTTTTTAATGTTTTCCAGTGGTACCCAATACATGCTTGTTTAAATTCAGTGGCTGAAGTATTACTTTTCCAAACCAGCCTTTCTCACATAGGAATAAGCACATTCAGTGTTTCCATCTAAAATAAGGGTGGTGCCCTGGCTGGTGTGGCTCAGTGGACTGAGTGTCAGCCTGTGAACCAAAGGGTAACAGGTTCAATTCCCAGTCAGGGTACATGCCTGGGTGCAGGCCAGATCCCCAGGGGGTGGGGAGAGGCAACCACACATTGATATTTCTCTCCCTCTTTTTCTCCTTCCCTTCCCCTCTGTCTAAAAATAAATAAATAAAATAAAATATAAAAAAGAACCTTAAAAAACAGTCATAAGTATATTGCATGCAGATGTTTCCAAGAGCTTTTACATCATAATGAAGTCCCATCTCTGCTCAACATGAATAATGCTATATAAAAATGGTGCTCTACAAAATGAGAAAAAGCTGGATAATGTACAAAACCATGTTTTTCTGGAGCCAATCAGAGAGTGACAGCCACAAGGCAACAAAGTGAGCTGAACCACCAAGGACGACAATCCTCTGCCAGAAAGAGTGTAGACATGTGAGCCATTTTTACTTTGACAGAGGAAGAGGGAGCATAGCTAAGCGGGTAAAAGAAAATAGCTAAAATTATGTCAAAGTTGGGTGTGGGCTGGCCTGCTCCTTCAGAATCTTTGGGGGTGCAGACTGAAGCAGCTTGTGGAACTCACTCTGTGGTTCTTTGCACATGGCCTCTATTGGTCTTGGGTACTTGCCAGAAAGATTAGGGGTAGGCCAGGAGATGAGAGGAACCCACCCCCGCCCCCTACTTTGCAGACCCTTCTCTCCTAGGATGCAAAAGATTTAAGCCACGAATAAAAATGGTAGAAACTCTGCTATCACTGGATCTAGGCAAAGATGTGCTTTTTGGGGGGTGAAGAGGATGAAAGCAAAAATTATCTACCCCTGGGAGAGGGAGAGAATATCCTCTTGGGCCCAAGATCCGGCACCAAAACAAAGCAGTGATCTGGTACCCCTAGGGGAGGGGGCAGTATACAAGGTCTGCTGAGAGTCGAGAATGGGACAGAAACACTGAGAAATCCCCTTAGCATTCCAGGCACCACACTAAGCACAGGGTGGTGGCAGCCCATCCCTGGGTGTTCTGCGGATTGCTGTAGCAACAATAAAACCTAAAACCAGCCTGTGATGAACTCCACTGACTTAAACACCCATATTCACAGTGTGGCAGAAAAAGAGCTGTGTTCATTTCCTGGATTAAATATGTTTTCTTTATCCTCTGTAGGTCTTCCATACACAAAGTCCAACATTCACACATACACAAAGAGAAACGAGCAAAAGAGCAAGCGAAATATACCCAGTGCCATGAGATAAAGCCATGGATATATAACAGACTCAGAGGTGAAGTCCACATTGGAACTACTAGATGAGGACTTTAAAAGAACTCTGACTGATAAACAGAAAAACTCTGATTGGTAGATTTGTCTGCATTTTAAAGGTAAAGGTGGATGACTTGCATGAACATGGAGAACATCAGCAGTCATGGAAACTTTAAGAGTCAAAACGAAATACTGGAAATCAGTCATAATCAATTAAAACTGTGAATGTAGCAATTGTAAAATTATTCTGTTATAAATTAAAATAACATTAAATTACAAAGCTAATAGCACAAGTTGTTTTTGTTTTTTAATCCTCACCTGAGGAAATTTTTTCATTGCTTTCAGAGAGAGAAGGGAGAGAGAGAAATATCAACGTCAGAGAGAAGCATCGATTGGCTGCCTTCTGTGTGCGCCCAGACCGGGGATCGGACATGCAACCCAGGTATATGCCCGACTGGGAATCGAACCCACAACCTTTAGCTACGGGACAATGCTCCAACCACCTGGGCCACATCAGCCAGGGCTAATAGCACTACTTTAAAATGGAACATACTTTAAATTACTATGCATGTTAATCTTGGGAAATTGTTTTTTGAACGTTCACACACGAGTATTCAACTTTGGATGGAACGCATGACATGAAACTCCGTATGTGATAAGTGCTTTGCATTTGCAGCTGCCTGTGGGACAGGTGCTGTATCCCTATCCCGCCCCATCCCATCACAGAGACAGAAGACTGAGACTAAAGAAACGCCAGTTAGTACTACAAGGTTACACAATGTCTAAGTGTACATTTCTCTGACTCTGAAGTCTTGGTTCTTTATATTACACCTCTATTCCCCTCACACTAGAAAGTAAAATAAATGCATCCACTACTGCAAATGGCCCATTTCCATGGAGAAAGAGAGCCATTCCAATTGTAGCATTCTCTGCTCTCCGGCGAGAAAATGAAACATGGGGGTGGGCTTCCCGGTGAATTGGAGACTTTGTCTAAAAAAAAATGCAAACTTATGAGGTATATTTCTTTTTCTGCAGCCTAAACCGATCGGCTCTCCCTCCTTTGTCATATTTTCGATATGTAATTCCTGTTCAAACTTCCTTTCCATTTTACTAAGTCACTTCAAATTCCATTGATATTCTTAAAAGGGAACAAAAGAGAAGTAGGTAATTTCAGACATTCCAAGTCAGACCCTTCTGTAGAGTGGTCTGAATAGATTTCAGGACAATGCATGAGGCCCCACGTGCTCTTTTCTGGTTTCATCGTTTCTGGAGTAGTGGGTGGGTCAGAATTACCGGGGAGGGAAAACGGAATCTCAGCATAAAAATGCAAGCCATAAAAAGTGAAAGAAATAAACAAAGCGAGTGATTCCACCTGTAACTATTACTGATTTCTCATTGAAGAAACAGAGAAGAAAGTTAGTGGGTTCCTGAATATAAACAATGGTTAAACACTTGCTAAACAGACTCAACTTGCTCTAATTATTCGAGTTTTGGATGTGTTATTATTTTTGCTGTTGTTTGGGTTTTGGGTTCTTTCTGCAGTACAGGTGTTACTCAGACTATGAGTGATCTCAAGCTTCTATTAATGATCAAATTCCTTGCTCTATCCTAACTCTGAACTACAGAATTTGAGCTGAAGACTCACTCAGGACTTAGGCAAACATTCTTAGTACCCAGCACCACTCACGTGTGATTCTGTCATTGTTTTATTGAGCATCTATAAATTGAATATGCATGAGACCCGGGGAAGTCAATCTATGGTGGTCAACAAAAATTGTTCAACTGTATTAATCATCAAAAATCCTAAATAGTTTTATAGATTCTCCTTTAATTTGAAGCTTATTATTCTTCTGCACAACCCACAGGTCCCCTTAGAATCATAAAGCATATGCAGCAGTAATTACCAATGAACAGGGAAAAGGGGATCGTGACAAAAGGCTGCCAGAATCGCAAGGGTGACAAATGTGGGGACAGATTAGAATTTCAAAATCCCCATTGCAATAAAGTAAGGTAAAGCAAAAAGCCTTATTTAGCTTCAACTGTACGAATTATCTCATATATTTTTTTAAATCTTCAAGAAAGTTCCACTCTGTCGTTGCAGGTTTGTGCAATCCAACCAATCAAATAGGAACAGTGGCCGGTCCTTTCAGAATGAACACAGCAGGGCTCAGTATTTTCAGTATTGTAGCTACCTTGGGGAAAGAAATAAGCAGGTAGTTTTCAGGATTATTATGGAATAATCTGCTTTCTACTTCTTTTCCCTACTCTTTTACACACATGCATGAGCAGAAAACAAACACAGAAGCAATGGGGAGAATGAATAGAAAACAGGGAAGTGTTGATAAACACCAGAAAGTCTTTAATTTTAGCCTATAAAAAAATGAATCAGCCCTGGCTGGTGTAGCTCAATGGATTGAGCATGGGCTGCGAACCAGAGGGTCGCCAGTTCGATTCCCAGTCAGGGCACATGCCTGGGTTGCAGGCCAGGTCCCCAGTGGGGGCCAAGTGAGAGGCAACCACACATTGATGTTTCTCTCCCTCTCTTCCTCCCTCCCTTCCCTTCTATCTTAAAAATAAATAAATAAAATCTTTAAAAAAACAAACAAAAAAAAACCCTAATCAACTTTTTACTGTTTTTTTAAACCTCACCCAAGGCTATGTTTATTGATTTTAGAGAGAGAGGGGGCGGGCACAGAGAGACAGACAGACAGACAAACGTAGATTGGTTGCTTCTGTTATGCACCCTGACCAGGGATCCAACACCCAGCCTAGGTGTCTGCCCTGACCGGGAATCAAACACTCAACCTTTTGGTGTGTGGAACAAAGCTCCAACTACCTGAGACACCCAGCCAGGGACCCATCAATTCTTTAAACATGTAGATGGGATTAAGAGGAATCAGAAATTTGTAGTTAAGTGGGGTGGAGCAGCTAATGAGGTAGATTAGGTTTAATTCCTCCAACTGGTGATAATGGACAGTTGGTTGGTCTCTCTCTCTTAGCTAATTTAAATCTCCTACAAGAGTAGAGTCCCTTGCATGGTGGGTGGGGGGGGAGGCAGGGAAGGAAAATAACAAAAGCGGAGCATCTTTGGAGGTTTTCCTGCAGACCAATCTACTTCTAAACATCCCCTTTAACTTTAGATTTATTATTTTTAAAAAATTTGAGGGGAGCAGGGACACTTTATAAAAGCAAGCCCCAGTAGCTCCAGTTGACTGTGAACTAAACAGATAAGATGCCCATTGACTTTGTTTGGGAAATAATTGTATGTGGATTTAAGAAATGACTGCTACAAATTGTTGTTTCATCTGACAGCAGAGTGCAGAAGATGGGGATAAAAATAAGAGCTATTCCAAAGAAATGTTTTATGCCAAAATGCTAATGCAGAAGGTTTCTGAAACTGGAGATGTAAGAGAATACTAAGCATGGATTCTAGGCCATCCTTAAACAATCTGGAGCTGAAGAGCCGTGTTCAGAGATAAATTTATTCTGTGTTCAATGTTTCTTGACCTACTTCTCATAAGGAAAACTCTGCCTGAAAACTAAAAGGCACTCATTTTTCACTTGCACTTGAAATTTACCTTCAGAAGAACACGTGAATTTGTACAAAAAAATATGCCTTCTTAGGAGATTCAAGAGAGTTAGGGGTGAAATATTTTAGAAGGTATACAGTACACAAATATTAAAAAGAAATAAAACACTAAAGGGTAGTTCATGAAATGCAGTGACGTCCCAAATGAGGGAGTAATTGCAGCCATACTAAAGAATACGGCCAGGGGTGAGGAAGCAGGGGTCCCTCTATGAGGGGAATATGAGGATGGAAACTGAGGGTTATTGAGGATATACTAGATGCATGATGATATATTCTGCACTTAAGCCTAACAAATAGCCTGTGAATTAGATATTTTTCCCTCTTTTGCAGATGGGAAACTTGACACGAAATGGATTTATTAGTTGCCCCAGATCACACTGCACATGTGAAGGAATAATAGAGTTAATTAAGGATTTCTACCTCCCTAAGAATCCAATCATCAGAAACACACACACACACACACACAGTTTCCTAAGACTATACTCATGAAGTATAAATTCCACCCTAGGCAGGTAAGGTTCCCCATTGCCTTAGGGTTGTTTAGAAATTCCGAGCTTTTGGGTAAAACTAACTCTTGACATCACTGACAGAGGTAAATATTTTTTTAGTATAAGTAGACCATGACTCTGCCTTAAACAGACCTAAAAGAACAGTGGCTAGATTTCACCAGCTCTCATTGCCTGCCAAGACGCAGAGGGGGATGTTGAGAGCTATGCCGATGGGTGAGGGCTGGAGGCTCTGTGGAGAGGGCTCTGAACATTCTCTCCACACTCTTTCAAAGTCATTTACAGAGAAGAGGAGGATGGCAATGTGCCCTTAAAGAGTGGAAGTCTGAGAGCACAGAAGGGTGCCTGAGCTGTTTTGCCATAGTGCCCCAGCAAAGGGGCTGGGCATGTGGGGAGCCTCACAGAGGTCGGAACATCTCAACAGGTATGTGATGAGCCGCTAACATACAGGGTCCGGTAGAAGTCACGCCTGCTTGAGTGTTGTTGGCAGGGTAATAATATGGGTGTAATCATGTATAGTTTTAATTTAAACAACTCCCCTAAAATGTCCTTGAGCATGATACTGTTATGTTAGAGAATGACATGCTTATGATTTTGTAATACAAGATTTTTTGTAATTAAATGGGGGTGTTATTTGTGCCAGACCCCCCCTGCCTACTGGGGGCTTGAGGAGATCAGGGACGTTAGGAAGAACAGGTGGAGGTCTTTTAATGGTGTGACAACCAGAACAGAGGGATGCACTTTTCAGCTAGGGAGGGATACAGACGCTTGCTGAACTCAACAGATGTCCCCAAAGGACCAAGCTAGGACCCGGGACCAGAAGCAGAAGCCTGCCCTTATATGAAGTCAAGTAATACCCTTGGAGCAGTGCCATCCTGCAGAGAGGGGAGGGTTCTGACAAATCCCAAATGTGACTGGAAAACCTGAGAAGTCACTGAATCTTATTAACATTTCTTAAGAAAGACATACAGTGTCCCTTCTTATTCCTAGGGGCTACGATTCACAATTCCCCAGGAGATGCTTAAAACCGTGGATAGTACCAAACCCTATATATACTCTGTTTTTTCCTACACATACATAACTGATAGGATTTAACTCATAAACTAGGCACAGTAAGAGATTAGCAACAAAGGCTCATAATAAAATAGGCCAATTATAACAATACGCCATAATAGAAGTTTTGCGACTATGGCATTTTTAAGTAAAACAAGGTTTACTTGAACATGAGCACTATATATCGTGACAGTCAATCTGATACAGGAGGGCCTTGCATATACCGGAGAAGGGATGATTCATGTTCTAGGCAGGCGGGGAGCCAGAGTGCATGAGATTTCATCACACTACTGAGAACAGTGTGCAATTTTAAACTTATGAATTGCTTATTTCTGGAATTTTCCATTTAATATTTTCAGAAACCATGGAAAGTGAAACTGAGGATAATAAGAAGGGACTTCTGTATTCAGGAACCTGCTAAATTAAAATCAATGAGGGTACAAGGTACAGATTTAATTCAGTTAGAGAAAAATTAATACAGTGGCATTTTTGGCCCCCTTAAATCTATGTGATGGTGAAATTTTTACCCACTACAGACATATCACTCAGTGAGAAAGCATTGTTCCCAAAGCTTCACTGTGAGAAATGAAAATGTGCGCCCCTCCCCAAATTCATGATTTTGACTAACAGCTGCACAAAAGACTATAATTCAAAATAGGTTTCGAATTTTATAATGACTGCCAGTACTATTAACATTTAGAAATAATAAACCCTGATTAGTGTGGCTCAGTGGGTTGGGAGTTGTCCAGTGAACTGAGAAGTCACCGGTTCGATTCCCAGTCAGGGTACATGCCTGGGTTGCAGGCCAGGTCCCCAGTTGGGTGTGTGTGAGAGGCAACCACACATTGATGATTGTCTCCCTTTCTCCCTGCCTTCCCCTCTTTCTAAAAAAGAACTAAATAAAACCTTTTACAAAAGTAAATAACAAAACTGTGGCTCAGAGTGGTTTGATCCAACCCATGCATTGGGCAGGGTAACAACATTAAGTAGCTGATTGAGGGCTCAAAAACTTTCTCCTAATTATAAATTTCTATGCTCTATTGTCTCTTTGCCCATACACTTCCTGACACCTAGTTGATGCTCAATAAATTTTAGACTGGATAAAATCATGAATAAAAAGATGTATTCGTTTAGTGCCCAGCAAACGGCTGAGCAACTGGGAGTTATTCTTATATATCATATAGCATTCAGCCCAACTGTGCAAAGTAAAATAAAGGAGGGGATATGTAATTATATTGGGTATCCACAAATTTCTAGACTGAGCTAAGTTTTTCATGCACTTTAATTTTTTTATTGTTTTTCTTTTTTTTTATTGTTGTTCAACTATAGTTGTCTCCATTAATCCTCATGTTTATCCACATTACATATGAAGAAATGGAGAGAGAGGATAGTTTGTGAAGGTCATGGTAATAGTGCATATAATTCATGTACTTAGTATGTGCCCTTTATAAACACTTTAAATAGATCGACCCATTGAATTCTCACAACAACCCTATAACGTAGGTATTTCCATGGACTCCACTGTACAGATGGGAAACCAAAGCTCAGTAAGGCTAAGTAACTGCCCAAGGTCACACAGCCACTTGGCAATAGATAGGCACAAATTTAAACCCATGCTCCTGCAACTCCATTATTAAACCAAGAACTTGTGCTGACTAGTCGCTGGTCTGGGATGTGATGATGAGAGACTAAACACCGATGGGATAATAATACATACTGTCCGAGTGGAACATTATTGATGTACCTGGGTTTTAAAAACATCCCCTGCATTTTCAGCTGTTTTTGATTCCCCTTGTACTCCTCTCTCTGTTTGTGCCACTTTAAACATTGGTGCCTCCCTTCTCTCTGACCCAAATACTTAAAACAGGTCACACGTTTAAATATGGCAACGCCTCCAGCCCTGCAAATGATGGGCAGTAAAATCTGTTTGTACTACTTGTGATTTTGTAAAAAGTTTATCCACACCTAGTTTTATATTTCTGGGCTTGACAGTGTATCACAAATTTAAAAATCACATTCTATTAGTATAGATCTTTATCTTTTGAAAAAACTGTTTTCTGAAAAGGAAATGAATATCTTTATTTTTCTTATTTAAAAATCAATTACTAGGAAATAATAATTATTAAAATATTTAAAACAAGATATTCAAATATATATGTAAAAAAAATAAAGCCAGTACAATCACTGCTTTCCTACAAAATGACCTCAGAATTCCCTGCCTCCCCTGCACTCCTAGCAACCCTAAGTTATTGGCAGTGAAGGAAAGTGTAAAGGAAATGAAATCTGCAAT
>VMDR010038242.1:0-10025 GCA_007922815.1 Macrotus californicus | reverse complement strand
CTGTTCCCTCCCCCCTCCCCTCTGGCCATTGTTAGATTGTTCTTAATTTCAATGTCTCTGGTTGTATTTTGTTTGCTGATTTCTTTTGTTGATTATGTTCCAGTTAAAGGTGAGATCATATGGTATTTGGATTTCACCACCTGGCTTATTCACTCAGCATAATGCTCTCTAGTTCCATCCATGCTGTTACAAAGGGTGGTAGCTCCTTCTTTCTCTCTGCTGCATAGGATTCCATTGTGTAAATGTACCACAGTTTTTTGATCCACTCATTGACTGATGGGCACTTAGGTTGCTTCCAGCACCTGGCTATTGTAAATTGTGCTGCTATGAACATTGATCAAACTGTATTACAAGGCCAGTGTAATCAAAACAGCCTGGTACTGACAAAAAAAACAGACACGTAGACCAATGGAACAGAATTGAGAGCCCAGAAATAAACCCAATTCTCTATGGTCCATTAATATTTGACAAAGGGAGTAGAAGCATAAAATGGAGTAAAAATAGCCTCTTCAACAAATGATGTTGGGAGATATGGACAGCTACATGCAAAAAAATGAAACTCGATCACCAACTTACACCATACACAAAAATAAATTCAAGGTGGCCAAAAGACTTAAATATAAGTCATGACACCATAAAAGTCCTAGAGGAGAACATAGGCAGGAAAATCTCAGATGACACGTTATTCTAAAGCCCACAAACACATGCAGTTTTCTAAGGAGCTTTATTTTTTCATATCACATTTATCAAAACATGGCAATAGACTGAACACTCTCATGAGAGAATAGCTAAATATTGTCTTTTCTAGTAAAAATACATGACCTTGGAGTAGTAACTGAATTATTTAGAATCATTTTCCATCGATCTAATAACTTTGTAGTTATTTACTGATGTCTTAAGATTCCTAGAACAAATTTGATCATGTGATAACATTGATTGTATGTATCCAATCCTTTAATTTTGTTAAAGAATGGGTTTCATTCACATTAAAATTAAGTGTGTCTTTTCCTTCCCCCTCATTCTCTCCTGTCCCTTTGCCCTAGCCTTCTCTATTCACATGTTTATGCCTGGTTGTTGCTCCTACCAACTGGGACAAGGTGAGATGGAAGCAGACCAGTATTGATATTAACCTGGAAAATGATATTAATACCCTGTGTATCAACAAAACTGACCTGGAAATACTGTTAGAAGGAATATGGTACAGTAGTTAAGAATTTGGACTGTAAAGGTCAATTGCACTAGTTCAAATCTCAGCTCTACCACTGACGAGCTCTTTGATCTTGGACAAGTTACTTAACTTCTGCCTTGTTTCTATTTCTTAATCTTTACATTGAGATTCATAGAAGTACCTCCTTAAGTTACTGTGAACATGAAATGATTTTATGTATTTAAGTTCTTAGAATAATATCTACAGCACAGCTGACACATACTGACGTTAACTTTATAATTACTGACCTCAGGGAGTGAGCACTGTGTGGGAACTGAGGAGGTGAGCTAATGTTATGAGAAAGTACAAACTCCACTAATACATTAAAATGGCATCTTCTCTTTACTAACAGAGCTCTTTATTGTGGAAGAGGCGTACGGCTGGTTCAGCAAAGCATACGATTATTATCGTTATGGTGTTAAGATCCTGCTTCCTTATGAATGAAGATACTTGTCTTTTGGTTATTTCATATTCTGAGGCCACTGGAGTTCATATACCTCCACTGAATGCTCAGTAAACGTGAATTTACAATGATAACATAATGATCCATTAGACTGGAACCGTAGAATATTTGATATTGCTTTTTCTTCTTGCTGCTTATTAATTTTCAGGATTTAATTGCACAGCTTAAAAGTAATGTGTGTTTTGGAAAGAAAATATTTACAAAGGGCAGGTAAGAGAATACACAGAAAAATTGATCATGTACAAAATCAGCATGCCAGATGGCATGACTCGGAGGGCATTAATGGAAGTGGCCAGTATGTCTGCAGTATCCCTTATGAACTCCTGGTTGAAAATTGTAATGGCCTCCTAAAAGGTCTATTACTTCCAATCACTCTTATACACACCTGCCCACAGAATCCTTTCAGGTACAATTATAATCATGAAAGTTCCCTGTCTAAACATCTTCAATGTCTCCCCACCTGCTGTAGAAAATGAATTTAATCTGCTTGATCAAAGCACAGCGTAGTCTGATTCACACTTTCTCCTGAGCACAGGACGTGGCTTTACAAGATACAACCAAAATGAAATGTTTGACTTTTCTTAAATACGCCCTTAACTGGTCACCACAGTGCCTGAATTTAGGCTTTGTCTCACAGTTTCCCTATACTGCTTCACCTCTGGTTTTCCACATTATACTAACACTTTATTTACTAAATCAAAGAGCTCTGCTTTCTCAGGCCTGGATTGTTTTCCCTAAGCACATGCAATTTTTCCTTTCAGCTCTTTCAGTGTTTCACGTCTATATTTTGATGATTCTTATATTGTCACACTTTATCTGTATTTATCATCTTCGAGACGGTAGCTTCCCGGGAGACAAACTCTTATCTTGTAGTAATTTTTAAAAATCATTCATAGAATCTAGTGCTCTGAACATGAACAATATGTGTCCTTGTTGAATTATCAATAAATTGAATTATATTGACCAATAACACACTTAAATTTTGTCCTCTTGCAAGTAGAGATCAATTTTCAAAGTTTTAAACCTTTTTCCTATTTTCTGGTATAAGTATAAATGATTTTCTAATACCAAATGCTTAAAAGCCTAATAATGATTAAGTCAATCTTAGAAGACACTTAGTCAACAATTCATTAATCTCCCCAAATAATTATATTTTTGTGTTTAAGTTACTAAACTAACACACGTGGTTGGGTTATCAAATTCGAACCACATGACCCAGAGATCTTACCTATTGTTTGTTTTCTTTTGCTGCTGTAACAAATGACCACAAGTTAGTAACAAAATAAAACAATGCATATTTTTATCTTAATGATTCTTAAGTCAGAAGCCTGGAAGAAGTGTCACTGGGCTAAAATAAAGATGTCCACAGGGCCACATTTTGGGGGTTTCTAGGAGAGAACCCATGTTTCTGGCTTCTAGAGGCTCCTGCAATTTTTTGGCTCTTAGGCTCTTTCTCCATCTTCGAAATCAGCAAAGCTGAGTGGAGTCATTTTTATGCTGCCATTTCTATAGTTCTTGCTCATCTACCTGCCTCTTCTACATGTAAGGACCCTTGTGATTAGGTGGACCTGCCTTGGAAGATCCAGGATAATCTCTGTATGTCAACATCAACAGATTCACAATCATAATTACATCTGCAGTTCAGTTCTTTGCCATATAACCTAACATACACACAGGGCCAGAGGCCTAGGATGTGGGCGTCTTTCATGGGCCAATATTCTGCCTACCACAGGTGGTATCGAGCTTTACTCATGCCTTGAAGAATCCAAGCAATTAAGAGGCATAGTTGGTTATATGCTATGCATGGATGAAAGCAAGCTGAGAGGTTTGAATAGAAAAAAATAATCAAGTTGAAACCTGCAGAGTTAAAACTGAACCCTTTGGGGACCTTGATCCACAGAAAGAACTTAATACTGAAGTTCCCTATTATGGGAAGGACTCTGACTTTGAGACTCTCTGCCAACAGTGTGCGAGGTGCTGCAGAGCCTTCCCGGAGGTCAGCTGGCTGTGGCCAGACTTTCTGCAGCGGGGGCTAGTGCTCAGGCCAGGATCAAAGTGAATAACGTTCCACAGCTCAAGGGCAGTGCTGTTTCTTCAGTTGACCTACTGTTTCTTATCTTTAAAAAATTATTGTAGATGAAAATCAGTTGTTGTGTTTGGCAAAAGAATAAATAAAATCTTTGATTATGACAGTTTATGGGGCACATGAAAGTGTTCTTAGACTAGCAGAACCTCCCACTTTGCTTCGGTTACAAACAAAACTGTAGAACAACCACAGAGAACATAACGAAGTAAAACATCACTTGAAGGCCCAGGTCAACATGTGAGACTTGTACGGAATCTGCTCCACCTCTTCCCTAAGTGTGTGTGGACAACTTGAGGAGAGATGCCCCTCTGTCCCTTGCACTACCTCTTTCTGCCAGGGCCTTACAATCAGTATCAGGAGCCTTATCCATAGTAGCTCATGGCCTGGAAGAGAAGTGTTTATTCACACACACACTCATACACACTTGTATACCTAAAGGTTAGGAAACAGAAAGATTTATGGAATTAATCTTTGGCACTTTTAATACTTCCTAGTTTTTGTCTACCTAGTTTATTTCATAGGGAAACTGACTTATTTGTTCTTATTTGAGCCACTTTGCCATTGGAAATTTAATTATAGCCAAAAAAGAAGAACACATGTATGCTGGTTTATCTTACGGTCCATTTGAGGAACATTTCTGCTTTTATATGCATATGTAACTCAAATGCCAAATATAATTAGTTTAGGTGGAAAATTTTAATTTACAAAGTTGGATGCCCTGACCGGTGTGGCTCATTTGGTTGGGCATTGTCCTGCAAAGCAAAGGTCACTGGTTTGATTGCCAGTCAGGGCACATGCCGGGGCTGCAGCTTTGGTCCCTGCTTGGGCGCAGATGAGAGGCAACCAGTCAATGTTTCTCTTCTGTCCATGTTTCTCTCCCTCCCTTCCCCTCGCTCTAAAAATAAATAAATAAAATCTTTAAAAAGTGGGGAAAAGCTCTTTTATGTTGGAAGGATTGAAAATTGATACGGCAATGCCTGGGACAGATGGCTCATTTGGTTGGAGTATGGTCTGTATGGAGTATGGTCAGTCAGGGCACATCCCTCGGTTGTGAGTTCAATCCCCAGTCAAAACATTGCGGAGGCAACTGATTGATGTTTCTCTCCCACACCAATGTTTCTGTCTCTCTCTCTCTCCCCGCCCCCTTCCTCCCACTCTAAAATCTGTACACATTGGCTTGGGTGAGGATTTTTTAAAAACTGATATGGTAAAAGAAATAAGTATTCTTTCATCGGTGCTATAGGCTAATATAGGTAATTTCCATGTGCTTTGAGATAACTAATCTAAAATTCATACAGCTTTATGTCCAAAAAGATTGTTTTATAAATAAGTGGGGAAAATGAGAAAAAATACAACTAAGATGTTAAACCAAAGAGGCACAAGTGAAGCAGAGGGAGGTGTGTGCCATCCATGGGGCTCCCCAAGTCCTTTCCATTCTCAATATGCATGTTCTGGCTCATGCAGAGTGACGGAGGTTGTCTCTAAGTAAAGTACACAGGCTATTTTCTCAGCAAACAAGGAGTGTTTATGTTTTCAATCATCTGCATTTTGTGTTCAGATTACTTAATGGCTTATGTGATATTCTCCAGGTAACTTTGCTTCCTAAATCTACATATTATATTTGTTTATTATAAGTAATTTCAAAACAGGATATCCTGTCAACAATGCTCTACTGATAAGTACTTTTTTCTTCACCAATATCATTAGGTCTATTTACCATTAAGCTTATCATTAGCAGGATGTTTACACATAAATTAGACCAAATATGTGCATTCTTCCTTTGGGGATACCCTTGGTAATGGTGGGGAAATGAATGGCTAACGACTCAGCTGTTTGAACTACTTCTTTCTCCATAGTCACTACGCCAGATGTTGACGCTAAATAGAATAAAATCAAACAAAGACTGAAGCCCTGATTTTGAGGAACTCACAGTATGAGTAGAAGTAAATAAGAAACTAAATAATCAGCATAAGTGGGTGTGCTCTGCTAGGACCAGGGGTGAAAAAATGGGGAGCCCCTGAAAGCTAGTTAGATAAGATTTACTCGGGTAGGATTAGGAAGTGGGCCTGTATAGAGATGAGAAAGTACACTCAGAAATTCACTACCAAAATACAGAAGAACGCCAATGAGTGTCCTAGACAAAACACAGAAATGAGGAAAAGGTAAAACTATTAAAAATGATGGAGAAAATATAATCTATCCTACTTGGTGAAGGCTGAATATGCAAGAGATTCTGCAGAGGGGAAGAAAGAGAAAAACACATGGAAAGGTAGAAACAAAAAAGGAAAGAAGCCATGTTACCTGGAGTGGTGGGTGCTACCAGTGTACAACGTGCAGAAAGGCATGAAAACACAGAAAAAGAACACCAAACATACTGACGGGAACTCGACAGGGTCTAACCTGTGAAGACACCACCTAACTTGAGTTTCAAGGCAGATCTCAGAGCTAATCAGCACAACAGAAAAAAAAGGGTAAACAAGGGCAAAATCATAGGGAGACTAATACTTTTTTTAAAATCACGTTTTATTGATTTCCAACAAGTAAGTACTTATGTTGATCACATATTTTACTGCCTTCGCAAATTCAAGTAACTTCAGAGTCAGGATGGCATATTTTATGATCATAGAATACATTCTAAAGACGCGTCAGCTTGTGAAGGAGATTCTAATAGAAAACCTACAATTTGTTTATAAAATGCCTCTAATTTTTATTGCAGAGTTGTAAGCACATGATTAATGTTAGCTATTTTTGTTTATCTTTAATTATAAATTATTAACAGTGTTGAAACACTATTATTACTTGGAAAGATAATCGTTCGTTTAGATGGAAAATTTTATGTTAAAAAAGCAGTCACATGGCTAGGCTCATGACAGATTAACTGCTACAGCAATTGCCTTTTCACCATTAACAAGTAGAAAATGGGACAAAATATATGAAAAAAATTGTTTTTCAGACAGTAATCCCTGCGAGAAAGGAAACAAAGGGAGCCCTATGATTGCTCCAGTTTACTGCTTAGAGGCCATCTGAGGCTTCAGTAAATAGAGGGGCAATCTAAACAGAGGTTGGCAGACTCATTGAATTGGTAAGAACAAGACTGAAGGTTGGGGAGGCTGAGATGGCTAGAATTTGTGTGGCAGAATTTAGAAAAGGAGGTAGAGTTTTCCAGAACTATTCAGAGCTCTCTTTGAGTTTTGGGCTGAGGACTTACCAATACGTAAGAAGACAAAACTACCTAAGGTCAAGAAAGGACAACTAGAAAGCAGTGTGTTCATGTCAAGCGATTCTCATACACCTTCCTATTGTATTTCCCACTAAACTATCTCCACTAGTCGGAGTTGAGCTATTTTGTAACACGTGGGGTATAAGATAGAGTCCTCAGAAGAGTCATGGCTCAGGAGTGAGGCTGAATTAGTCCCACACTAAATGCTTCTCTGAATGCCGTGAGAAAGTTTGAAAAGATACAACTGATGGACATGTGACTTAACTACAAGACCAAAATTCAGCCCTCATGAGGAGCACAACAAAATCCAGCATCCAACCATGTCACATGCATAATGTTCAGCATCAAAACTGGTCATGTATGCAAACGAAAGAGGAAAAGTTATTACCCATAAGCAGGAGGAAGAAAAACAAAACAGATTCATAGATGACAGATTAAAAATGCACAAGTGGCAAGTGAAAGTCTGAACTCCAAGTCTCGGCCGAAAGTAAGACAATCTCATGGCCCCGGCACCATTGAAAGTAATGTTCCAGCCACACAGACCCAACAATAAAAGCTGAAAACCTCGGGCTCAGCAGACGACCTCTGGCCCCTCAGAGGCTTATCACTAAATGCTGCTGACTAGCCAAACCTCTAGGAGGGCATTTCACTTAAAATGAAAATTTTTTTAAAAAAATGATCAGGGACGTGATATATCCATCTAACAACAGCACAGCAAAGTATGCCAAGCCCATACTGGCGTTCACTTAGGGAGAAACAAACAATTGAAAAACAATGGTTGGAAATTGACAAAAGATTGTCCATTTTATCTAAGCTATCAAATTTGCCAGCATACGGGCCCTCTCATCAAATAATGTACACATCCCTTTCTTTTTTTACAACATAAAATAGTAAAAATTTACAAGAAAGTTGAGATCAGTATTCATTGATTTTTCTCTCCTATAGAGCAGTGGGATACATAAAAAATAGAATTCGCAAATTCAAGGTGAACTCTAATGTTTTCCTTCATGAATGTTTTAATGTATTCTTATTTCTTATTTGTCCTTTATAAAAAGTATACTGAAAACCCTTTATAAGCAAATTCATTTCTTGACACATTACTCATTTTTCAGCGCACTTCATTTTTGTTAGTGCCCTAGTATTTCCACGCGGGCATGTGCATACACTCAGATACACAACCACAATCACACACAATTAAAAGTCTGTGTTTATCTTCAGGAGGAAAATTCATAGTTAATCTTTGTGAAGCTTGAATAATTACCTGGGGTCTAAAACCATTTCAAGACAGAGTTGGAAAGTTTTCAAGAAAAAACTTAATAACCTATAAGATAAACTGTGTTTCTGTTTTAATTAGTGATATAATGAATAACCTATGATCTTTCCGCAAGTGAAAAACGTATTGTTCTACCTAGTCAATAAATGTAAGAAACCATCTTTTTCTTTTGTAGGAAATTAATTGCTCTCAAGATAGGGCAGCCCCATATTTTCACTGTTTAGGTTTATGGAATGCTCCTAATTGGTGTGTGACTGTCCTAAGTAGATCAGGTCTGAGTGGATCATCAGGTAGGTGAAATCGATATTGCATGTGATTTAAATCATATGTTTTAATGTATAAACATATTTCAATTCTAAAGTTTTCATTATATTTACATAGAGTTCCTTCATCCCAACAAATAATCATTTACCATTTCTTTCCATGGAAGATTGGAATCACCTTTTAAATGTGTTACTTAGACAAAACAAAACTGGTAGGCCATTATTAGTAACTAAATCCAAGTAAAAATTAGTTTATAAGATTAGCACCCACAAAACATATGAGGGGGACTCCAAAAAAACTAGAATTATCTTCTGGAGTGTGGGCCTCTTACAGTAGAGGCTTCCCCCATTAGGTGAGTGTTCTAGGAACCCATCTGTATCAGTGTACCAGCTGGTGTTATTGTGAGAGGCTGTGTTCAGCTTCAGTGAATTGTTTTTAAGACTCTTTCAACACATTTGCCCATTTCATGATCTGTGATTTACAAGTGAATCTGCCCACACCAAACTGAGTGTTCAGCAGTTTTTGACCAAAAAACGGCATGAACCCTGTGCCCCAGCCTCCCTATTCACTTGATCTTGCCCTGAGTGACTTTTTTTGTTGTTCTTTCCCTGGATGAAAAAGAGTCCTCAAAGGGAAACATTCTGCAGATGTGGAAGAGGTGAAACAAAAACACAGCAGGGGCACTAAAAGGCATCAATATCAATGAGTTCAAAAACCGTTTTGAGCAGTGGAAAGAACATCTCGATAGGGGTATTACATCAAATGGAGAGTGCTTTGAAGATGACTAAAGTTTAAACATGTAAGAATGAACACACAATTTTTTATAAATAAATTCCAGGTTTTTTTTGGGGGGGGGGGTCCCTCCTGAATACAACATGTAAGACAAACTGTAGAATGACAGAATGAAGGCAATGGGGAGTACTTACTTGTAATCCAAATTTTTGCATGTTGTCTTCTTTCTCAATTATGCTATTGCATCTATTGCTCGATAATGACTTTTGTCAACACTTAGCCCATGTTTCTTTCTCTGCCTTCCCTTCTCCCACTTAGAAAGGCCACAGCATTCTGAACTGTGGGCCAACTCTTCTTTCATAAAACCATCCCCTCTTATGGTACCCATTATTTCTGATGCTCCTTCTCAGTTTCTGACCACTTCTTTTCTTTCTCCATTCCTGGTAGTTCCTAATGCTGTTGTTGCTAAAAAGTAGGCATTGCTCAGTTTTGTCCACAGCTTTCTTTCCCTCTCTCAGGCTTCCTTCTTGCATGGACTGACCATTTCAACACTGTGACTATCATATAAAGTGAATGACCACAAAATGTACAGTTCCCCAAATAACCACTCTTTCCAATTATGTTATGATATTTCCAACCACCTGTAGGACTTTAGTATACCCCTCTAAATACCAAAGGTGCCTCAGATTTTTCATGTCCAAAAGTAAATTCATAATTTCTCCTTTTTAGACCAGGCTCTAGTCCTGAATTTTTTTCTCAATAATACCACAGTGCTTCCAG
>VMDR010038241.1:0-10024 GCA_007922815.1 Macrotus californicus | reverse complement strand
ACCGTAGACCTCCTTTGGGTTTCACCAGGTTTTCCTCTATCTTCCTTTTTTTATTCCAAGATGAATAAATCCGGGATCCTGTATTACATTCAGTTGTCCTGTCCCTTTAGGCTTCTGTAATTTGTGACGGTTCCTTGGTCTCTCTTTATCTTTGGTGACCTTGACAATTTTGAAGAGTCCTGGTCATTTATTTTGTAGAATTCTCCTCAATGTGGACTTGTCTGATGTTTTCTCTTGATGAGATTGGAGCTGTGTGTTGTGGGAAGGACACCGCAGAGAGAATGCTCTCTCAGTGAGCTACGTCAGGGATGCGTGATGTCAGCACAGATGTGACTGGTGATGCTAGTCTTCATCCCTTGAGCAAGGTGGTCTCTGCCAGCTTTCTTCATCGTACAGTTACTGTTGTTCCCTTTATAAGGGGTCAGTGCTTCAGGGCAGACCCTGCGAGACTGTGCCTGTGTCCTGTTTCTCCTTCAACCTTGCCCACTCATTTTAGATCGGTAGGTCTTGCCTACAGCAGTGTTCCAGTGGTGTTCTAACAGAGCTCTTTCTGCTTTCCTCATCACTTCTACATTGTGAATTGGCATTCTTCGTAAGGAAGGTTTGTTTTCTCTCATACTTATTGTCATTAATTTTTGTGAGCATGGAGTCATGAATATTTTATCCCTTGGGTTATACTCCTTATCATCACTGTTTGTTGCCCAAATTGTTCCAGCTTCGATCGTAGGGAGTTCTCCTGTTGGCCTCCGTGTCCTTCATTGTGCCTCCATCTTTTTCTTAAAGCACTTTCTCACTTTCTGACACCACGAGACATTCCAGACTCATTTTCTACTTTCCTTGCCTCAGCCTTGGAATCATCCACTTCTCCAACGAGCCTGATTTCTTTTAATAGAGGTGTGTTCTTGCTACTGGGGTGCCACTGATTCTAGGCCTCTCAGCAGAGTTAGGACATTTATGTATGTAAACTAACAAATGTATATACACTCTATACATTTTCATATCCATCTAACTGTATATGAACTTGGGGTTCATACTGTATAACCTCTGATTCATATCTATGCACAGGGTTCATTTTAACATCTTCCTCTGCTCATTTAACTTCTTTTTCCAACAGTGAAAAACTGGCTTTCATCACCAAGAACCAATTGACCATATCTTTGTTGGACCTGTTTTCGGATTCTCTGTTCTGTCCATTGATCTTTGTGTCTATACATTCATCAACACGACAGGCTTAATTATAGTGAATCTGAAAATCAGGTAGGGTGGGTGAGTCCTGATTTTATTTTTTTGCTCAAAATTGTTTTGACATTTTAGTTTCTTTGCATTTTCCTGTAAATATCAGAATGAACTTGTCTATGTTCACCAACAAAAACCAAAAACAACCCTAGCCAAGTGGCTCGGTTGGAGCATCATCCCATGCACCAGAGGTTGTAGGTTCAGTTCTTCCTCAGGGCACATGCTTGGGTTGCGGTTTTGATCCCTCATCAGGGAGCACGTGGGAGGCAGCCAACTGATATTTCTCTCTCTCTCTTTGCCCCTCTCTGCCCCTTAGGCCTTCTCCCCATCTCTCTCCTTCTCCCTCCCTTCCTCCCTTCCTCTCTAAAATCAATAAACATGTACTTGGGTAAGGATTTAAAATAAACAAATAAATAAACAACAACAAAAGCAAATCTTGCCAGGATTTTTATTGTAATTACATTAAATCTATAAATAATTTTGGAGAGAGTTGATATTCTTAATTATAATGAATCTTTTAGTCCATTATATGTCTGTCTTCTTACATTATCTGTCTTATATCTTCTTTTGATTTTCTTTCAAAGGTTTTTTCGTTTTTAGCATACAGATCCTGTACCTGTTTTGTTAGATTTTTATACTTACCTGTTTCTTTCTCTGAACTATTTTAAGTAGTATTACATTTTAAAAGTTCTGTTCCAGTCATTCATTGCAACAATGCAGAAATTGAATTTTGTGAGTTAGCTTGATATTCTTCAGCCTTTCTCATTAGTTCAAAGAACTTACATAGATTTTTTAGGATTTTCTATGTAGCTATTCACATTCCCCCCCCAAGTAGGGACAACTTCATTTCTTTCTTTTCAATCTGTATGCTTTTTAAGTTTTTTCTTCTTTTAATTGCAATGGCTAGAACTTCCAGTATTATGTTGGATTAAAGTGGCAAGAGTGGATATCCTTACCTTATTCTGGATCTTAGGGGGAAAACATTTGTTCTCTTAACATGATCTGTGATTTAGCTCTGGAGACTTTTTTTTTTAAGATGTCTTTTATCAGATTAGAAAGATTCTCTTCTCTCCCTACTTTGCTGAAAGTTTCTTAAAATCATGAATTGGTGTTGAATTTTGTGAAATGCTTTTTCCATATCAATTGAAATGATCACATGTGGATTTTTCTTTTTTTAGTCTACTAATGTGGCTAATTACAGTAGTTGACTTCACATATTAATCTAGCCGTGAACTCCCACAATAAACTCATTGCTGTAACTCTGCTGCAGGCAAGATCCGCAGATCTGAAATGATGTAAGTGGTGCATCACTGTTAACGTTCATCTGCTACCTTGTCAAGGATTTTCACTTCTAGGTTTATGTGGGATATTGCTGTAGTTTTTGTTTTTCCTGTACTATCCTCATCTGGTTTGGGTATCATGGTAATTCTGGCCCTATGGAATGAATTAGGGAGTATTTCCTTCTCTTAAGTTTTCTAGAAGGGATTTTAGAATTGGTGTTATTTCTTTTTGAAATGTTTGGTAGAATTTGCCAATGAAACTATCTGAGCATTGAGATTTCTTTTTTGAAAAGGTTTTCGGACTAAAAATTTAATTTCTTTAGTAGAGGACTAACCAGGCTATCTATTTTTTTCTTCAGTGCGTTTTGGGTGTTTGTGGTTTCTGAGAAATTAATCCATTTCATCTAAATTGTTGAATATACATGTGTAGAGTTCTTAAATGTTACTTTGTCTTCCTTTTCATATCTGCTGAATCTCCATTGATATCTTCTCATTCCTGATATTGACAGTTTTTATATCTCTCTTTTGTACTTTGTCAGTCTGGCTAAAGACTTATCAGTTTTATTGATTTTTTCAAAGAACTAGCTTTAGGTTTAATTGATTTTTTCCTCTTTTTTCTGTTTTCAGTTTCATTGTGCTCTCATTTTTTTTCTCTTTTTAATATTTAGGAAAAATTTTTTGCTCTTATTTCCATTCTGCTGATTGCTTTGGGCTGATCTCATTCTGCTTTTTCTAGTTTTTTAAGGTTGAAGCTTAGATTGTTGATTTGAAACCTTTCTAACACAAGCATTTAATATTACAAGTATCCTTCTAATCACTACGTTAGTAGCATCCCACATATATTGAAAATCTCAAGACATTATTATAATTTTTACTTTTAACCATCAAATACAGTTTATAGAAATTAAGAGAAGAATAGTTTATTATATTTAACCAGATATTTACCATTTCTGTTGCTTTTCTTTGTTCCTGATGGTCCAGGTTGCCTTCTGGTATCATTTCTCTACTGTTTGAAGAACTTTCTTTAGCATTTTTTAAAGTTAATCTGCTGACAACAGATTTTCTTCACCTGAGAATATTTTTATTTCACCTTCGTTTGTCAAGGGTATTTCCACTGGGTGTAGAATTCACTGGATGACAATTATTTTCTTTCACAACTTGAAAAATATTGTTCTTAATGCCTTCCATGATTTCTGATGAAAAGTCAATAGTCATATCATATCAATCCTTTATTTTTTCTGTCATTATAACCAGTCTGCTTTCAGGATTTTAGTCTTTTCTTAAATGCCCAGAAGTCTGATTGGGTGTGTCAGGGTATGGATTTCTGGGAGCTTATTCTGTGTGGTATTTGCCCCAAGTTTTGAATCTGTACTTCATATCTACCAGTTCATATCATCCATGTTTTCTACAAATCTTTTTTCAGCGCCATGCTCTTTCTCCTTTCTCTTTGCTCTTTCTTTGTATTTTCCTTTTAAAGATCTGATTTATTTATAGAGACAGGGGAAGTAAGGGAGAAAAAGATGGAGAGAAACATCAATATTTCCATCGATTGGTTGCTTCTCGCAGACCACCAACTGGGGACCTGACCCACAACCTAAGCTTGTGCCCTGACTGGGAATCAAACTGGTGATCCTTCTGTTCACAGACCAGCACTCAGTGCACTGAGCCACACCAGCCAGGGCTACTGTTACTTCTTAAACCATAGTTTCCACAGCTATTTTAAGGTCTTTTTCTAATAATTCCAGTATTGGGCTTGGAGGCTGTCTTTTCCCTTACAAGTTGGTCTTTTTCTGGTTGTATGCCAAGTAATGGACGTGTTGAATGTTGTTATGAAACCCAGGGTCTTGTTTAAATTTTAAGCAGAAAACCGATCTTTTGTTTTGCTTTGTGTTAGCAGGCATTCAAACAGGTTAGGTTTAGGTTACAAATTTCAGCCTGCTCTTGCTGTCTGGGCTCCAGTGTCAGGTCAGCTTTCACAGCCTTTGCAGTGCTACCTGGATCTGACCTCCGTGTGCCCTACCTCGTAGCCAGTCTGGGTCTGGCAGCGGTCTACACTGTAGTTCCATTTTTAAAGCTTTCGGTAGGTTGTTGAGGGTCAGATGGATGATCATCTCGGAGGTGAGCCCAGGAGTTCTGTACAGCTTTATGGAATTACTCTCTTAAGCTCCCTTCTCTCCATGACCTCACTGGAGTTGTCTGGCTTCTTTGGACCCTCTTCCCATCCCCTCCTCTGGTCAAAAGTCAAAAGCCCTAGTATTTGCTCTCTGCCCTGCTCTTCCTACAATTGCATCTGTGTCTAGGGCCACGTTGCAAGAGTTCAGAGAGACAAAAAAGCAACATTTGCCCTTTGTCTTGGGACCATCATGTCTCTGGTCACAGAGGATTCCCCTCCTCAGAGTTTTAGGGGCCTGCCCGTCTCTCCCCACTACTGCCACTGCCACTGCCACCGGACTGCTTGAAGACTCTGGTGTTTTGCTGTGCGAGAGTCTTGTCCCTTCTCCTGTCTGTTTACCACTTACTCTTCGAAGTCCTCAGAGTGCTTGCTCCATGCATTCTGTGCAGGCTTTGAAATTGCGTTCAGTGGGGAGGCAGAGTCGCACACTTAGTTCATCTTATCTGGAGTCTCAAAGGAAACTGAAAAGTCTGTGGCTTTTCTGAGAGTCCCAGCCAGGCTGAGGCCCTTGCTTTCAATACATTTCCTTACTTGTTCAACCATTGTGCGTGTGCAGGTGTGTGCGTGTGAGAGAAAGATGGGAGGGTTTGAACTCACACCCCTGTGAGGGACACATTTAGCAGCTAGAGTACAGTATTTGTGTTACGGGTCTTTTTTTCTTTAACATCACGTTGTGAAGCCAAAAAGTCTGTTTTCAAAGCTAGTGTGGCCCGCTCCTTCCATGCCTCTCAGGATATTGATGTACACCATCCATTTGTAATACAGTTAAGATCATTTGGAAAGACAACATTTTAAAGGCTGGATCTCACATTTTTAAGATACCCTGAACTCTGTAGCGTGCTTGTCTTTGGCCTGTTTTCTGGGTCTGAAAGCATGTGAAGTTAGACCTCCGTGGTAATTGCTTCTTCCACTTCCCGCCCCCTCTCACTTGGACCCCACTCAGCAGTAACTGTGGGCCCCTCTCGTCGCAGTTCTATAGTACTCGAATGTAAATAGTACTCTAGGACTTGATTGGTGACTCTGCCGTGACATTTGACCTATAGTGTTCTTGCTAACAGAAAAAGACAAAGCTTTTTAAAATTCATATGACAGCCGTTGTGTGTTAGAGTTCAGATGGTGATACAGTGCTGTGTTGTGGTGTTTGAAGCCACACTGTTATTATGTCATGTCCTCAGTGTTATGTTACTGGTTTGACCATGACAGATCGTAACTTTTGATCTTCATTGAACATGTTAACCAAATTTTGTGGTATAGAAAGTGGCCAAGTACTTATGGTTTGTTTGTTGTTGTTGTTTTTAATTTTTTACATGCTTACTGTAGGCCAGCAGCAGTTAAGATGAAAGGATGCCGTTCCTCACCTGCACCAAGGAGAGGTCAGCTGGAAAGTCCGTTTATTTAGAATTAAAGATCACCCCTGATTGGATCAGTGCTTTTCATTAACGAAGTCAAGTGTCCTTTAGCAGCGTAGATTAAAATGTTATCAAGAACCCAAGCCGGAAACACAGCCGACAAACTGCAGCTCTCTCTGGCTTCTCTCTCTCACATCTTCACAGCTAGGGTCCACTTTCGGAGCTGGACGGTGCTGGGTTGGCCGGTTCAGGATATCGTGGCAGCAGAGTTCAGAATGGCATGAGCAGCTGCTTTTGAGGGGACTATCACTACCTTTGAAGAAAGGACTTGTTTTGTTAGGAGCAAGGCTTCGGGCTTCGTTATTGAGTGCTGATGGCAGTGATTCTGGGAGGGGGACATTATTATCCAGAACGATCAAGTTTTTTAAATGAACTTTTTCTAGTTGATTCTCGTGACATAAATAATCCTAAGTGGTAGATCATTGGCACCAAAGTCATTAAGATGATTTAGGACATCACTTGGGGAGACCTAAGAGGAATAAATTTCTAATAGCTAGTGTAGAATGATGCATAGTTTTTTTTTTTAAGTATCGTAAGAAAAAGCTCTATTTTATGCAATAAATTCGAGGCAGGGATAAACTGGTGTTTGTGAAACAAAAAATTAAAAAATACATTTAATAATCAGGGCTCAAGATTTAGCAGTTCTACAGATACTACATTAAGTGCCATATACTTGCACTAGGGCACACATTTTAATTTTTTGAATTTATTGCTTTTAGTTGTTTATTACAAAAGCCCAAAATAATTCATCTGATTGCTATCAACATACCAAAAGGTCAACATAGAATACAGATTTGAAATGGAGAATTTCCCTTTATTCTTTGACAGATAGTAAATGATAATATGGCTAATAGATTAGAATCTCCAAAATTGACCTTGTCCTTTTCCCCCTGGCTAATAAAAGGAAGTGATCATCATGGGCCTCATTTTTAGAAGGTTATTTTTTGAGGGTAAGGGACAGTACACAAAGAAACAAATTTACAAATGATTTTGAAAATGTAACCTTTTACTAGGGGTTTGCAACTTATACAAACAAACTTGAGCTACTTAATCAGAAAAGGATAATCCAGGAGAGTCATGGAATCCAAGGGCAAAAACGCAGCAAAGGACAAAAACAAAGAATGGAAAAGATGGAAGGTGGGCTAATTGGCTCACCTGGGGTCACATAAGTTGGGCATGTAGTCCAAATGTGGTACCTGGCATTCCTCCTTTGTGAGGAAGGGGTGACATTTAATGGTGAAGGACAAAACTAGACAGAACCCCCCAAAAGTGATCTATTATGGTATCACGTTTCAATTCTCCAGTGTATTACAATTAAAGCTTCTAATGATACGTAACCCTTAGAAAGGTTACAGAATTTATCATTCCTGCAAGTAAGTTTTTCAGTCATCTTCGTTCACATGCTGTCATACTGTTCTAACAACTTCCCTCCAGGTGGCTGCTCCCGTCCCAAAGATCACTGCATTTCTAATGGGATTACATATTTTTAGAAGGGAGACTTCCCTTTCTTCTTACATAATCCATCACTATTTTTAGAACTCTCTATAATACAGTTTTGCACCATATATAGTCATATTTTTTCATGTAATTTTACTAAATTTCATTGGACCCCTTTCCTTCCTTTTCCTCATGCTGTTGTGTGCTAGAATGTTTATGACACCTAAGAAATTTAACTTTCGTATTTAGAAAATATAACTTTAATATGTCAGTAAATGATGTGGCATTTTTGAAAGGTCACATTTTTATGGTTGAAAGGAAAATTGGAAATAGTTGTGAGTCATTTTAGTTTTCTAAGTGAGTTTAATGCCAGCTTTTCCCTCCAAGTTTAGATGCTTAATTTAAACGCAGAGGATCACTTATCTCCATACGCCTCATCTTAATTTTTTGATATGACAAAATATAATATTACAGGCCCTTGGAGTAGAAATTTTCATGTGCACTTGAGGGTGGTAGGTACGTTCCTTGTTCCAGCTGTTCTGTTCATGCCTCTGACGGGAGCGCTCTTCCACCCAGACCTTAGCTGTCTTACGTACCACCGTTGTTGGCGTTTGAGAACCAAGCTCTCAGTTTCCACATCCAGCTAAGGGAGGCGGGTACTCCTGGTTCTCTCTCCAGCTCGCAGAGTGGCTCTGGGCTCATTATTTTACCTCTCTGAGCTTCAGTTTTTCTCATCTGTAAATTTGGGGGAAAGAGTTTATAGAGCTATTGACCATTAAAAACAATACTTAACACGGTTCCTGGCAAATAATCGCTGCTCACTAAGTAGTAGTAGCTACTATTCTTAGTAATATGATGTGTTTTTTGCAAAACATAACTTCACCAATGAAAAGTTCCTATCCTAGTTAACTTACTATTGACTTTGTTCTTTGCAGTGGCAACTGTGTGTGACTTTCCTAAACTTGAAGCTCCCAGAAGCTATTATGGGATGGTGGGGCAATAAGGGTTATATGAATTTAGGAGTGAACTGATGAAATGAGGTGCAAGTTCATTAGCTCTTCAGATAATATTAAATTGATTGGGTTGATTAAATTGTGGAAGCTCTAAGTAGCATTAAAAGAGTAATTTCTGTAGAATAAAGAAAAGTGTAGTAATGCATTTGAAGACTCAAATTTGCAGAAGAATCTAAGGCATTCCATCTGTGGTCAGACTTGCTGTTCTACATATCTTAGACTGGACTAGACGGCCCTGGGTCCCTGAGTCTTTGTCTCTGTTCTTGTGAAGCCAGCCATTTGCCTTTACTGAACATCTATTGTTGACTTACAATCTTGACCACAAAAGTAACACTTTCTCTTGTATTATCGTGAATATGTTGATTCTGTCATGCATGTTAGTCCCTCTCTTTTGCTTCTCCAACTCCCTTCTTTCTCTGCTCCAAAGAGACTTTCTTGGCCCTGATCAGTTAGCAGACTACTGAGGCAAATTTCCCCCCACAATATTTTATCAGTGTGCTTGGCATTACTGTTTACCTCAGACAGGAGTAAATTACATTAAAAATGGAAAACCTCTAGGGAGATTTTCACCATTGTCAAATGGAAGAGGCTCCAAATAAAATTTTTTACCCTAATGATAGTATAGTAAATTGGTTAAGTAAATGTGTTTCCTATCACTAGATATGAAAAAGGTTCTTTTTAAAAAAATAAAAGTGGGAGCTGCTCAGTCAATAGAATTTAAAAGGGAAATAGTATGTAGAAAAATCCTAAGTACACTTCCAGTGGAATGGATCAGTGAGTGATAATGAATTAATATATGCCAACCCACTGGGGTAAAAATTGTGGAGGGGAGGAGCCGAGCGATCGTTTGATTGACACCTCACTCTGTCACAAACGCTAAATTGGGACTGGTACAGAATTTTAAGTGCCTTTTTCTTGGGCCTTACTGTTGTGATCTTTCTTTAGAACAGTGCTGATATACCCTTCCGAAGGCTGGCCTGTGTGGGTGACGTCTGCGCCAAATCACAGCACAGAACAAGGGGCTGCTCTGTTTCACTCACTGAGAACAGTGCTTAATAAGTACTATTGGACAACATGCTGAATTAAGAGAATGTGATAAGGATGTTTCACAAAGGAAAGTGGGTAAAACATCTGATGTTTACAAGTTCTATTTATATTTGATAGTAGGATAAAGCCGCCCTTAAAGCTTTATTTTTAAAATTTTATTCAATACATATGAATATGTAGGCTGAGAAAAAATGATTTTATCTGGTTCCAAATATGTACAATATCTGGATAATGTGGTGCTATTTCAGAGTCTAATTTTTTTGCCCTCCTTGTTTGAAATGTATCAAGTCCTGGCAAATTGGTGTTTGTTAACCAAATTCATGCAATACTGATTTTGTAACATGGGACACATTTATGATTATTTCCTTGTTGTCAACCTTGACTTTGATCTTGTCTTAGTATCTTATCTTAGTTTATAATAATAAGTAA
>VMDR010038240.1:0-10025 GCA_007922815.1 Macrotus californicus | reverse complement strand
ATCCTTCTTATTTCCTCTCCAATTTTTGTAGTTCCTCTTGTCCACTCCAAACTTTATAGCATTTTAAAGCACTTCTATAATTTTGAATATTTACAAAGCATTTAACCTAGTTTTAACAGAAAGAATTCTTTGTTCAGACTTGGAAACAAAATTTATTCTCAGATTAATACTCCACCAGTAGCAGCAGAACTGTTCTGGCATCTACATAAAAGTTTACTTATCAGAATGATTTAGTGCTCTATGGGTATTTTGATTTTAATATTGAATATTGTAAATAGAAAAAGTTGTTAATTTGCTTAATTACTTAAATAAAGTCCAGTTTAATGAACCTACACAATTAGAATACAACATTGCCACTGGTGATATATATTTTTTATAATCGAAAGGCAAAGTGGTTCATTATTGAAAAAATATGTATATAGTCTACTGGTTAAATATTGACAAATATATTTCTATACTCCACCACATATCATTGTATCTAGGTATACAAAAACACCAAAATCAATTTGATAAAATTTATTTTATTTTATGTTTTTAAAGATTTTATTTTATTTATTTTTTAGAGAGAGGGAAAGGGAGGGAGAAAGAGAGGGAGAGAAACATCAATGTGTGGTTGCCTCTCACATGGCCGCCACTGGGAACCTGGCCTGCAACCCAGGCATGTGCCGAGTGGGAATCAAACCGGTTACCCTTTGGTTCTCAGGCCCATGCTCAGTCCACTGAGCTACACCAGCCAGGGCTAAATTTATTTTAATAAGAAATTTTTAACTTGATTAGGCTGTGAAATATAGTTGTACAGTTCATGTAAACTATATTTAACAATGCACAGTGCATAGTAAGCAGACAGTAAAGACTAAAATTCAGAATTTTTTATCCATGTCCTGCTTTAGAACAGATTCTCTGGCAAATAGACTATGAGAAGGATATCTGTATATGGAATTATTGTAGAGTGCTCTGAGGAACACCACCTGAGGGGAGTAGAAGATGGATGGAGGATTACGCTGAAGGGAAATTGTAACAGAGGCCTCAGTGAACCCCCGGAACAGCACTGGAGCCAGCACTGCCATTCGGTGTTTTCCAAATTGAGACATGGGAGCAAAGATCCTCACTTCAGCCCATCACTGAATACAGGTTACCGCGGGAAGGGGGTGTGATCTAGGGTTAGGAAGCCCCCTTTAGCAGAGGAAAATTCTCTGTAATTCAGGTGTGACCTCACATAAGCCAAAAACTCTTGGCAGCTGGTGGACTTTCTTCCTTGCCTTCTAGATTCTAGGTACAGTGAATCCAAAGGCATCTGTGGTAGCTACTGCGTAAAATTTACTGGGATTCTTACTGTTTCCCTTGACAGAAGTGCACTCTGTCTTGGGGAACTCTAAAGCCAAAGAGCCTATGGTTGTAAATTTAAAAAGTAGGAATTGCCTTATTGTGTCATGATGTACAATTAAAATCAGAGAAATCCCTCTTTTCCCCTCTTTGTACTACCCAGGTATTGTAGCTATTAGAGGTCCAGAACAATAAAATAGTAATTGATTAGTGGTGTATATCATTCTGAGGGAATGGCACTTTATTCAGGTAGGGGATCTTTGCAAAGCTGTCACCTTAGCTCTGATAACTTCAAAGGCTATCCCATTGTTCTGTCAGATTAGTAACTTTGGGTTGTGCTTTTTGAGACAGAAGCAGTAAATGCCATGGTTAGGAGACCATTGCTATCTATGGCTCCTTACTGGAGATGATCCCTTGTTCTAAAGTATTGTGCTATGCTATTATGTATTAAGAGACAAAATACTATATTTTCTAGAATGGTAGTGCCAGCTCCATCTCTGGAAGCACAAAAAACAAACTCATACCCACAATATATGGAATTTCAAATTGAGATGAATCACCACCCATTCCAAGTGGAAGAGGTTTACTGTAACAAACTTTCCACGAGTAGGCTGGCTGTCTCCTTTAAGAGTGGTGCCTAATCAAGGGCTCAGTGTTGTCTTCTAGTCATAGATAATTAGACTTTCAGCAGCTACAGTGCATAGGCTGCCCATGTGAATGGGTCCTTGTGGCTTGTCCTTGCCTCAGCCCCGTCCCTGCCACCATGACTCCTTTGTTCAGGTGACCATTATATCAGAATGGGAATAGCTGAAAAAAGAAGCTAATGTCAAAAAAAAAAAAACCCTTTTGGTATTTACTGGATTATTTAGTGCCTCATTGAGGGTACTTGATCTCTGATGAGTGTTAACATGCAATGTGAAAATTTTTTTACGTCTATATATTTTATTTTATTTTAAGATTTTATTACTTTATTGTTGTTCAATTACAGTTGTCTGCATTTCCTCCCCCATCACTCCCTTTCACCCCATCCAATCTCACCTCCCTCCCTTGCTACCACCCTCCCTCTTTGTTATGTCCATGTGTCCTTTATAGCTGTTTCTGAAAAACCTTCTGCCTGCTGTCCCCTCCCCCCTCCCCTCTGGCTATTGTTAGATTGTTCTTAATTTCAATGTCTCTGGTTGTATTTTGTTTGCTGTTTTCTTTTGTTGATTATGTTTTAGTTAAAGGTGAGATCAATGTGAAATTTTCATACCCCATGCTCACTCCGTAATTCAATCTATAAGCCTTTTCCCCAGACCTCAAATTTTTCTCCTTTAAGGCCTTTGTCCAACTGTTAGGTAGCACCTAGAAATGAGTGGCTGGAGGGTAGATAAAGGCAAGGTCCTGGCGAATACAATCGAACAAAGACAGGAGGCTAGAAGCAAAAGGAAGGCATGTCTCACCAATTAACTCATTGGCCTGGAGCTCAATTTGATAAGATCATCAGGTGTCCTGAGCATTACAAGCAAACAGCACAGGAGAAAGGGGAGTCCTTGAGGCTGTGCTGAGAAAAGGGGCTTCTGTGACAATCTTACTCAGATGGCCAAGCATGGTAACCCTGGCTGCATAACTACGTAGTAGAAAAAAAGGTAGAGTATTTTCATGACCTTTTCATCTAATTTTGGATTTTAGCCTTTAATACTATACCAAAATTCAACAAAATTATATGTGTGATACAGAATAATCTTTTAAAAAGAAATGCAGTATCTATTTTTTAAAAAATGTATTGTCACATTGAGAACTATTTTATTATTTAATATGTCTAATTCTTAATGCAACTATTCTACATTACAACAAGGACTTTAAGTCTCTGTTCACTCAATTTTTATCATGTTTTTTTTCTTTGCTTTTGTCTATTTCTTGTTTTACTTCTTCTAAGAGACAATCCTGTGCCCTGAGGATAAGCGTTCCTATGGCTCTGGACCTGCCCTCCTGAGGAGGCTTTCTAGAATGCCAATATGCTATTGATTTCTAAGACTGTGCCAGTGCATTTTGGTGGCCTAAAGCACCATTTCTTTTTACTATACCTTTACCCTGTGCTGTTTATACTTTGCTTAGCTGCAAATCCCAGGTGGCACAAAGGCCCATTGTTACTTCTTAAAAACAAACATTATATAAAAAATGAAATTTATACAAATTGAGAAAGAGTTATTGTTTTAATTGTATGGTCAAAAGGAAAAAATCAACTTCATTTATTGTTTTGCCATTATAGTTTCTTATTAATCACAAGATTATTTTGTGGATCTCAGAAAGATGTGAATTTGCCCTTAATAGCTCTGTGATGTCCAGGGTGTAGATCTAAAGGAATGTCTACAGTTTATGCCTTTGTGCCCTCTGCCGTTTTGGCACTCAGACTTTATCATGTTACCTTCCTTAGAGCAGTTGCACACACTGTCTCCCTGTCATAGAAATTCTAATCATTTAGCTGATTATATGAAACAGGGGAAGACCAAAATACTATAAGTGGTCTGCCTCTTTCCTGTCTCAGGGCAGATTTTCTTAAATTCCATCATATTAACATTTTTGTCCCGGTGATTCTTTTTTTGTGGGGGCCCTGCCATGTGCATTGTAGGAATAATCCCTGACCTCTACCCATGAGACACATTAGCAAACCACTCTCTGTGCCTGCCAACCAGAATTGGCTCTAGGTATTGCATGATGTCCCTTGTGTGGCAAATCTCAGCCCACTCCAGTTAAGAATCACAGCTTTAGGTATGAAAACATACAACAACAACAACTAAAACACTGCACAATCACTGGGGTCTTTAAATTAAGGACAAAATCAATTAAAGGCAAAATCATTCCTTAAATATTGGGACCAATTAGAAGGCCCAGTATCCTGGTTTTTTAACTTTAATGAGCATACAACTTATCTGGGCTGGTTTAAAATAAAGATGCTCAAACACTTATTTTAAAGAAATTATCATTTAATAGCTTTCCAATGAAATCTATCAGAGTATTTTCTGCTCAAACATAGGATCTACAGAATCACAGGTAAACCAAGTTAATGCAGATAATTTTTTCTAAAAATTGAATGAGTTTTTAAAGACTGTCTATAAAAATGAGTGTGGTCAAAAAGATGTGGGACAGAATATGAGGTTCAGAGAGAAAACATCCTGCTTTAATGGGTATTTTTTTTTTTTTTTGTATATAAAGAAATCTCAACAAGCAGGTTTTGCTTATATCCCTCTGAATTAAGTGCTTATCCACATCCCTGAAGTGATTTAGAAATACAAGCCATGCACAATGAACAATATCTTTGCGGGGAAAATACTGGCTATTACCTCCAGTGGTAAAAGGCTTTCTTGATCACACATTAAAAGTTGCAGATGCTGAGCTGTCTTTGATACAAGGCATTAGTTAGAAGCCCTGTCTGGTCATTGCACTAGATTTTGTTGTTGAAAAGATGTAACTGCATGCAGCATTTGCCAAGTTATTTTTCCGTGGGGTGTGAGAAGCAGCCTATGGAGGCCGGGTATTGATTTCGCCTGGCCATTCTCGGGAAAGGACTGACTGACCGGATCTGCAAGCATTCCGTGTTCCCTTTCAAACCGCTGCTGACACAATCTCATCAATTCTCTGGAAACAGTGATTACCAGACACAATCTTTTCTGTCAGCTGAATAAGGACTTCTTTTCAGAGAAACATTGCCCAAGCTGTTTCTTTCATGCTTCTTTTTTGAGCAAATAGTTACATTGAAATTGCAACAAAGACAACTAGGCTACACTGAAGTGATTTTTTTTCAAATGTTACTGGACAAAAAGTGCAGTAAGTTTTCTTACTCAACATATTTCTCAAACTCAATAGGTTCCTTAAAAGGCAAACACCATGAAGGCAGGGCTGTTTTTGATCTGTTTTGTTCACTGCTGCGTCCCCAGCTATTAAAATTGTCCCTAAGCTCTAGAAGGCACTGGATACATATTTGTTAATGAACAAGTAAACCAAAACTCAACTCATTGTACTGAATTTGAAACAGGAGAAGTAGTCAAGCTTTCCCTCGAGCATTTCTGAGCACACATATCTGCGGAGGGATACATGATGCTTTCATATCTAAGTCCAACCCCTGCGCTTCCGGCCCATCTCCCTCCCTGCTGCCCGAAGCCATCGCGTCCCTCGCCCCTAATGCATCATTGTTTTCTTTCTCTAGAAAACCATCCAGCTAACAGACGTGTAGGTAGTTTTACATCCAGCGGAAATGAAAAGAAACAAAAATAAACGAAACACTCTCTCTTCCTCTCTTCATCCTCCAGTTATATTCCCATTTCTCTTTTTCTTTGTAAGAAGTATTGCTATCTGCCCTTTCCATTCCAATTCCTAGCTGTCTATTTTGACTTGAACCTTCTCCAACTAGGTATGCGCCCTTATGAATATACTGAAAGTGCTCGTGTTGAAGTCCACCGACACCTATATGTTGCTAAATCCAATATTCAATTCCCATTTCTCATCTTACTTGATCTAACAGAAGCATTTGATACAGTTATTTATCCTCTTCTCCTTAAAACACACTCCATTTGGCCTCTTGGAAGCAAAATGATTGCACCTCACCACTGGCAGTCTCTCCTTAATATTTTTTCCTATTCTCCTTACCTCCTCAATCTTTTAAATGTAAAATGCTCAGGCCTCACTCCTTGGATGTCTTTTCTTCTTTATTGCAATCACTATTTTAAAATGTCATCTCTTTTCCTGGCTTTCAATATCACTTATACACTGACGTCAGCCACATTTTTATCTACAACTACAAGCTTCCCCACGGATTCCAGTCTGTGTAGTTACAATGCCCACGAAAGACTAAACCTAATTCCCATTAAACTTTCAGACTTAGGCCCCAGTTGGCACTTGCCTACCTCTACAGAAGGATCCATAGTAGCCATCACAGCTTGCCACTGGGGGTGTCAAGTTTTCATCCTGTGCAGAAATCCTAGTCGCATTTCTTGCAGCAGTTCACAAAGCTCAGGTGCAAAGAAACAATCCTTTCCAAGAGGTGCATGTTCCACTCAGTTTTAAAAATCTCACATACCACAGAAGCAATATTTGTTTTTTGTAACAATTCAACAGGCATAGCTTCCAGTGTCTCCACATTGCCCAGACCCAATTCCCACAGTCAATGAACTCAGAGAGACACAAAGCTATGTCTACCTTTAAAGTAGCTGTAGTTCTCCCAGTCCAGATACCGTTTACCAATCATGGTCATTTGGGCCACAAAAAACATTGCTTTGTGTTAAAGTTCATTGGCCAAAGCCCACCATTGACACACCTATGGTAAAAGTAAGTTTAAGCTCATTGAATTTGCCGCAACAAAGGGCACTTATGAGGACAGTGGGGTGACTCAGCATGGGAGTGTAAGAAGGGGGACTTGCAGGATTTTGAGGTCTGGAGTTAACCACAGGATGATCGTGGCCTGCATTTGTGTTTTTGCAAACTAGGATGTTATTGGAACAGTCAGTGGGCCTGTCTTTAGAATATATGAGTTCAAAAGAGTTATTGTTAGTCCAGTTTTTTTGTGGAAGTATCTTGGAGCATATGGTTCTGAATGAGTTGGCGTTAGAAGAATTTGAGAATAGTTTGTGATAGAAATCTAGGTTTTGGTTTGGCACATTTATCTGTCTTGTGTGCCGTGCTGCAGTCTGTTTTGAAACAGTTTAGTTTTGATTTCAATCTTCAGTGTCATGTACTGTCTGTCGATATATTAACACTGTGTCATTACACCATTAGCGTAGTATCTTTATTAGGTTTCCAGGAAAACAAACTGTAGAGAGCTAAACAAAGTCAAATTTTCTTACCAAGCAGGAAAAAGTTTGTTAACACTTTCCCATAATATCTACCTACCTACTTTACATCTCTCTATGGAGGTAGATCCCATTAATACTCAGTTTAAATTTAACATTTCACCCTTTACCAGGAAGCAGACAAACTAACAACAGATAAAACAAACAAAACATAAACAGCCTAAACCCTGCTGCTTCTGCAGTCTTCCACATCACATCCATGGGCACGGCACAGTTTCAGTTTTATAAGTTCCAACCTTGAAGGCCCCTTTGCCTCCTCTCTTTCTCTCACAACTCATATTCTATGTTTGTTAGCTTTACCTTAAAAACAAATCTAGAATTCAATCACTTGTCATAATTTCTATCTTGCCTGGATGTTTGCAATATCATTCTAACTGATCTCCTGATCCAGCTGTGCCCTTTAGTCTATTATGAATACAGCAGCCACAGTGAGCTCTTTAGAGTATAGTTAGGTCATTGCTCTCCTTCTCAAAAGTCTCCATTGGCTTCCCATGTCACACAGAGCAAATGCCAAAAGTCCTTAAAATGACCTTCAAGGTCTTAGGGGACATTTAGCTCTGTAATTGCTTTAACCTTATCTCTTACTTCCCTGCTCTCCCATATTCTCCTAGAGCCATATCGCCTTCTTGCTTGTCTGGAATAGGCCAGGCATTCTCCAGCCTCAGGATGTTTCTGAGTGCTCTGCCTTCTACCTGGAAAGTTCTCTAAGACGTTGCCCAGTGTTTTTCCCATCCTGCTCTCCATCTCTCCCCATCTCCTCTCATTGTTTCTTTCTTTTCTTAGTCCTTATATAGTTTACTTATGAATGTTTATTCTTTGTTTTCTGTTTCCTGTACTAGATTATATCTACATGAAGGCAGAATTTTTCTTTCTGTTGTATTTCTCCTAGATACACAATACCTAGAATACTACCTGTAATTCATTAAGCATTATAAATATTTGTTAAAAGGATTCGTTGAAACTGAAAGTGAGTATGCTGGTGTTTATGATATAAGGGAAAGGTAAAAATAGCCTAAACAGATTTGTAGCTTTCGAGTTAATTAAAATCCTATCGTCATCATCATCATCGGTTTGCTGATGTATAACACAATAATTATTGTATCATATACATATATAAACATGTATCATATATTTATATATATAAACATGCACATAACATTAACCATTATAATTAGATGTTGCATAACATTAGAACCATGGTTGTCTATCACTATCATTTGCTGATTTTTTGGAGGGACAAGACAACATTTTGATACAACAAAAGACTGTTTCTTATTAGATTCCATTGAAATTCTGGTTTCTCTGGGTTTCCAATGCAGATAGTGGACTCATGTTATGATAAAGGGTGCAGTGTTGTGTGGGATTTTGTGTGTGTGTTTACCTGTAGGTTCATATATGAGCACAAATATGCAACACTAGAGTTGATAAAAGCGTTGGAAGGACAAAGGGAAAATGGAAGAAAGGAATTTACACAGGCAAGCACCTTCTCATTTTGGCTCTCTGGAAACTGATGATAGGGTTGCATACAGTTGTCATAAAAGGTGCTTTTTGATTTGAATTTTGATAGTTTCTTAATAGGTTTAATAAGTCCTCTCTTCTGCTGGACTTGAGAAGTTCCTGAGCATATTGAGTATCCACTGTTGAGTGCAGAATTTGATCAAAAAGGGTGAGCAATTAAGCCGACATACCCATAAGGTTTGCAAAGGTAATTTTTATGGGCAAGCAGAGTGTTCTGGCTTCCACAGTTAAACTAGGTTTTCTTCTTATACTGGATTAATAGTGGTATATCTATGAACTTCCATAGAAACCACATCATATTATAAGTTCCGTTATTCTGTGGATATAGATCTTAATGAGCTATTGCTGCCAGAGAACATAAATGCTTCTGACAATCCAGCTAAGACCCAGTCACACTGTGTATACTCGCTCATGGGCATTTTTCTTGTGATACATAAACCTGGCCTTAGGCCATGTCTGTACAATAGAATTCTACCTCACTGAACAATTCACTTGGTATGATTTGTTGTCACCTGTCTACACAATTCTTGAGCAGTTCATGTCTTAATGAGCCACAGCAAATTGGATGGGCCATTTCATAGTTGCTGTCACATACTGTAGCCATGACCTTGATTAAAGTTATAGATTGCTTCTAAGCATTGTTCTTTGGTAGTGACTCAAACTATAGCACGGATGCTCTCATTAATCCCTTGATAAAATTGAGAATATACATATTAGACATTTCTGCACCGAAGGTATCACTTTACCTACTGGGACATTGCATAATTTGATTGACATTAATTGCTGCCATACGCTTCCAATTATCTAATAAGTAATTGCTACCACATATGCTACCAATTACATGAAGCTGCACTGCGTTCGAGCCTCCGTTTAAAACTGTCACTGAATCCTGGAATGTCACACGATGTTGGCTTTGAAAAATGCTTCTTGAATTGCCAACTGTAACCTAAAATAAGCTTTATATGAAGTGGTAATAAAAATATTTCTTAAGTTAACATGTTTTTTGTTAACATAAAATTATTGGGAAAAATTGAAAAGTAAAAGAGATGAAATGTAACATTCAAAATAAACTCCAAGCGAATCTCAGCATCAAATTAACAGTCCCTAACACTAAGGTTTCTACCTCAGTTCTCCTAATTATGGAAGAAGATTAGGAATTATTAAAATGTCATGTTTTTCTTTTTAATTCATTTATTTACTGAACAAATATTAATCAAAGGCCATTGCATACAAATTATTATATATAAAGAACATGGCAGATTGAACAATTAAAGACAATTTTGACTACAATATAGAATATGCCAGTCTATAGAATTATATTACAAATCATGGTGTAATAATGAAAAAAAATGCAATAAA
>VMDR010038239.1:0-10025 GCA_007922815.1 Macrotus californicus | reverse complement strand
TTATAATTGTACAATAAAAAATTCATCAAGTTTCAAATATCATTGACCATGAAACTCATATTTCTTCAGAAAAAAACTCTTGTCATCCCATGGAATTACTGTAATTTGAAGACAAAATGCAGATAAATTAAGACACCATTAGACATCTATCTAGAAACCTAAAATTAAGGATCAGTTCTCTGTTACAACCTCTACCACTTAAACAACCAAATTATTAGCAAAATGAGTCTAGATTTACTCACATGCATCACTTTTTAGCAGAATAATCACTCTTCTTCACTGTGTGTTAACTCTGTGTCAAGAAAGCAAGATCTAAGGCATCAATATGACTAAGCACTTTATAGTAAATAACTTCCAACAACAATAGTAACTTTACACCATTATTTCCTCACAGAAGTGTTCTTCCATCTCAAGGTCTGTGGATTTCCATACCTTTCCATCCAATTATATACTTCTTTCCCAATTACCTATTGTTATATGTAACAAACTACCCCAAAGCTTAGTGGCTTCACTGTTATCCCTGGTGGTGGTAGTGTCACCATCATCATTGTTACTGGTTTTTAGTATCTCACAGTTTCATGGTTCTGACATCCAGGATTCAGCTGGAAGTTTCCTCTGTTGTACATTGACTGAGGTCACTTGCTGGTACTCAGCTGGCAGCAGGGCTATATTGAATGGCTTCACTTGGCCCTCTGGTGCCTTAGTGGGGATGGCTGGAAGGCTGGTCACCTGCGTACATTTTCCAGTATGGCAGTCTCAGGGCAGTCAGACTTTTTACCTGGTGGCTCAGGTATCCTGAAGAAACAGGAGGTGAAAGCAGCCAATCTTGTAAATCCTGGGTCCAGAAACTGTCACAATATTATCTCCTCTTTATTTATTGACCCAAGGAGTCACAGAAGTGATCCAGATTCAAGAAGAGAGGGACCAAGTTCACACCTTTAGATAAGAGAAATGTCAAAGGAGTTTGTGGACATCTTTAATCTGCCACATGTTATCGTTATAGTTAAGAACTTTTGCTCTGAACCCTGACCTGTGTAGCTCAGTGGGCTGGGTGTTGTCCCTCAAAGCCAAGGGTCATGGTTTGATTCTTGGTCGGGCACACACCTGGGTTGCAGGCTTGGTCCTTGGTTGGGGCGCACACAGAGGCAACCAATCAGTGTTTCTCTCTCTCACACCAATGTTTCTCTCCCTCCCTTTCATCCTCCCACCCCCTCTCTCTACTAATAAATAAATAAAATCTTTTTAAAAAGAACTTGTGTTCTGAAACCATGATTCTAATCCTGGCTGTCCATCACTTGCTAATGTGACAAAACAATACTAATTATTTCATCTTTCTCTGTCTTGGTTTCCTTGTCTGTAAAATGGGGATAATAAATACATTCATTCAACAATTACTTATTGAACATGTAGTATGCAGTAGATGGTTAAGACCAAAAAGAAGAAAAAGCTGGTTCATGCTTTCAAGTAGCATATTGACTAATGGGAAATTATATGTGACCATTCATTCTTTCAACAAATACTTGACAAGTACTTACAAAGCACCAATAGAAGCATTAGTGCACATCTCTACTCTGTAACAGAATGGAATTCTCTTTCAGACTGGATTTTGATTAAATGGGATCTTGAAATCATTTCTGTTTTCTTTTTTTTTAATTACTTTATTGTTGTTCAATTACAGTTTGAACTTTCCCCCCACCACTCTACCCCCCCTCCAGCCAATCCCACCCCCCTCCCCCACTCCCACCCTCCCCCTTGGTTATGTCCATGTGTCCTTTATGGAAATCTAAAACAATTTTTTTCATTTGAGTTGAATTATGTTTACACTGAATCTGCATGTCAGATGAGGTACAGAAGCCACGGAGAGGCCAGTGACTGAGGAGCTTAATAAGGATGACGTGCTCTCCCTGAAACCTCCTATCTCTACTGAAAACCCTCTTATTAATGCAGAGTCAGGTTGGTGCTTGATGACACAGCCTACCTGGAGGATTTCAGGATTCATTTAGTTTTGGCATTTCAATAATCATTTCAACCACTAATAGCCTTGACTCTAAATTGTTCTGAGTAGTCTTTAAAAGAATAACCAAAGAACAAAATACACTTCCATGCCATTGCTGTGTTGATAAAGGGGATAGTAAAAGCACACATTTTCAACCTTCTGAAATAATTTTGTGCATAGATAACAGTCTAAAAACAGGACTGCCATGAACAGTTATCCATGTTTTTGTCTTCCTTATCCAGGGTTCACATAATTGACAAAATGCATAAAGATTCAGTCATTTTGTATTTCAGCACAGAACCCCCCTAAAATTTGCTTCTTAATTACAACCTTGTCCGTGATTTTACGTGCTTCGTGTACACCATGCAGAAGTTCACAGCAGGATAAAATGGTGAAGAGTATGGTTCTGAAGTCAGAAAGGACTGAGCTTTAAATCCAAGCTCTGTCACTTATTAAAAGACTAAACTTTCTTAAACTCTCTAAGCTCAGACTCCGTGTATAAAATAAGAATAATGTGAGCAGCAACATTATAGAGTAACAAGGTAATATCACGATCATTAAAGCATGTGCACAGTGCTTTGACATTGTATGTTCCCAATGAATGACAGTTGTAATTTTGTGGTCATCATTGTTGTTATTTAGGGATGGCATTTAGAGATGCACAAAATATTGCAGCAAAATGTCCTGGTATTCTTGTCGCTTGTGTGTACTGCAACCATCTTTAGTCATGCCTTTTTGTGATAACAAACCTTTGCAAAAAAAAGTGAAACAATGCAGTATTTACTGAGACAGACTGTCAAAGATCCCTGTAATGGGGCTCTGTCCTGTGACTCTTAAAGCCCAGCTTTTTGCCCATGGGAGATGCTTGCCAAATGTCTTTGATAATGACAGTGAGGTATTTGATTTTTATGTGAAAAGCCTTTGGCATATTTAAAAGCTATTAATAGAAAGCTGATAACTTCATGCAAAAGGAGTGTGTGTGTGTGTGTGTGTGTGTGTGTGTGTGGCATTCAGAGGAAAAAAGTTAATTTAATGAAGACAAATGTCTCTCATAAAGTTTATCCCTTTTTTCCCTTCTGAAAATGTTGGTATCTACTACTGTTTTGGCACTTTGGACTTTAACACAAACCAGCATCTATTTGATTGTACACACACATTAAAAATTAGTTATTTCATATGTTTTTAATTCTTATAAAGTGAGATTAATTTAGAAGCTTGCACAGAAGCAAAGTATTAAAGCCTATTGTTAACACAAAATGAAAAGTTCGTTATTTCCTTTACAATTTCCTAATCCAGTGACTATTCTCTCCAATCTTTTCACAGTGGCCTTTATTTTATGAATGGCCAAGACCTGCCTTATGGAGGTCTGCAACTGGAGCCACTTGAGTTATAAGCTTCCAACCCTAGTGAATCCCACCTCAGGCCCATGTGATATTTATTGCTTTTGTTAAGTTAGGAGTAAAGTTGTTGAAAATGGTGAATAAGATACTGCTTTATGAGAATTATCTTGTAGTAAGGGTTCAGGCCGTGGAGGTTTAACTCACATCTCACAACTTACAAATAAAAGGGAATAAAATCCCCACCACCCATTAGGTCCTTCATCTTGCCCTTGGACAAGACTAGTGACTCTTTGATTAAAACTGGACACAGAGCCCTAGGTTCCTCACTGGGTTATTCCTTCAGCCTCTGTTACATATACATTCTGTACTGAGGGAGAATCTTCTAAACACTTCCTCTTTACAAAGCATAACCCTTCCCCTTTTGTTCTGCAGGTAATATCTCTGAAAAAGCACATTCAACTTGAGAATCTCTGTAACAGCAAGGCCAAAGAGCTGGAGATGTGCATCAACAGACTCCCCCACCACAGTCCCACTTTCACCTCTGCACAATCCTCCAGCCAGTTCACTGCTGAAGCCAAGACAGGAATTTGGGGGCAATGACCGTGTCGCAATAGCTTCAGAATCTGTTGGGCCCCACAGAGCCTTCTCTAGCACATTGAAGATTTCAGAAAATGCCTTTGATGAAAGTATGATTCCACCCCACTTCTAAGCCCACTTCCTTGCCCTTATATGTTTAAAAAGTGTTTGGAAACAACGTTTGGGTTGAGAATGTAGGCCGTGCCTTGTTCTCGTCCCTCCTGCACCCTTTTCTTGATGGACAGCTAGCTCTTCAACAGGGTGTTTGGCCTCCAGGGCTGGTGAGGGAGGTGAGGGAGTAAGCAGGGGGGAATGAGGGGGAGAACTGGCACTTCATGAGGCAATTTCCAGTCCCCTTCCTTCCTTAGAATTTCAAAAACCATTCAAGAAGCCCAGTCTTCCCCATTAAAACCAGTCACCTCTGACATCCTGGCTGCTGTGCATTAAACTGGCACCGAAGCACTTAACCTGCTGGATCGCCTGCCTTTCTCCAGACACCTGCCCAGCAGCAGACTAAACAAACAGGGATTCTCCACTACGCAAAAGTTGGCTTCTTTCACTGGGTCTCCCATCTGTTAAAAAACCATTGTCTGAGAAAGTGTTCAGCTAGCTGGGGAGCGGGAGCGACTGCATACTGAACTGCCCCCTTTTCCCCATAAAAAGTCCTCGTTAGCATTTTCTTTTCTCCCCGGTTTTCACTGCCTGATTTATTCATTGGTTTCACCTCTTCTCCCCTCCCCCTTGGTTCAGGAGGAGAGCCTCCTTGTCTTTGGTTTCTCAGGGGTCATGTCTTTTCAGTCACCAGGACAATACCCGCTGCTGGCATCTGCTTCCAGATCCAATCAGCCATATTGTGAACACATCCTGCCAGAGAATTGTTCCTCCTTTTGCTCGGCTTTGTTGCCAATTTCATGCCATGTATTGCTCCATGTTTTGTGCTTCATGAAGCTGTCACGGGCATAAAAGTTGTCTGACCAGGGTCGTAGTAAAAGGGGTGGGAATGAAACATCCACCAAAATGTTGAGCAGGCCACCCACAGTCCACACACACACACACACACACACACACACACACTCATACACACACTCACAGAGTCCCCACACTCACACCCAAGCCCACGCATACCCAGACACAGTCCCCACACAAACACACAAAGTCCACACATAAACAAAACACTCACAAGTTACACACAATCCACACAGTCGCACCCTCACATAATTTTCACACACAACATATACACAAACAGAGGCACATCTGGGGCTCTCACATGTTTCCCTTTCTCTCCCCAGATTTAATTGTCACTAGTGAGATACTTTATGTTTATTCAGAGGGGCAGACAGTTTTCTAAGGGGCCCGAGGGTATGATACATTTAATAATGACAAGGAATATATTATGGGGGGCGGGTGGACGGTAAATGTGAAGATTTAAAAAAGACTTCAGAATGTTTTCTTTTTCTGCGGGGTGTGTCTAGTCATGTATAATTATTAATAAACCATTGTACAAAACCTTAAAAACATACTAGAAGGTACTTTACAAGGCAAATTACTCCAGATTAAGAGAACATTAGAAAGCATATTCACTTTTTTGAGACAGTAACCTCCCCTACAAAACAACCATGTAAAAACATGACAACAAAAGCACAAAAATTAACCTCCTGGCTTTGGGGGAAAATGCCCATGAGCTCCCTCCCCTTGTGTTGCGGTTCTTGGGTGCAGGAGTATCCAACTTATCAAGAGGCTCTTTGTACACTATGGATTAGTCTGCCTGAGCACAAAAGACAAAACTGCATTGCAAAGCTTTGCTGAAACCCAGCTTTCACCACGGAGGGGAGCTGGGCTTGGGTCCCATCACCCAGAGCCCCACTGTCTGAACTGGGCCTGACTGCTGGCGGCCTGCCAGCTGAGGGGAACCTGCCTTTCTCCTTAATGTCATAAGTTAAAGGAAAAGAGAGAGGGAAAACGGAGAAGGAACAGTCAAAATCCTCACAATAAAAATTTCATTAACATGCTCTCATTTTTTTGCTTTTTATTTCAAAAAGTTCTAGAAATTCTGAGTGTAGTTTCTTTACAGTATATTGTGTCTATACTTGTATTTTCCTATGCTTCCATCTCAGCACCATGAGTAGAGAGATCCCCTTGTCTATTTCTGTTTTTTGGTTGTTGTTGGTTGGTTGTGAATGCCAAGAGTTTTAGGACAGAGCAGAGTTCCATGCAGGGACACAGGAAGTGGCTGCCCACTGGGTAATTCTCCCTTCATCTCATCTCTAACAGACTGATACAGAGGCCTGTTCTGGTGTTATGATTTCCATCCCTGGAGACCCTCCTCTGCAGAGTGTTATAAGCTATTATTGTAAAAGAACATAAAAATGCAAACCTGTAACCACCAGGTTACATTTAAACATGAAGTTTTTAGCACCCACTTCTACCAATAGCCACGTGAGTGAGCAACAGACACTCACAACTGAATGAAACAAAGGTGGCTAGCACCCAGTCTTTAGAAGTTTGTGAGGGCCACTGCAGTGGACACATCCCAAGGTGGGGTGAGTGTGACTGAGACATTCAGAAAGAAAGGGTGAAACACAGAAGCACAGCACACTACTATCATAAATGGCATGTCTCTTCACAGACCACCCTGGACAGGATGTCTGGGGTTCAGAATTTTCCTCTACCCCAACTCACTTCAGTCCTTATCAACTTCCTGATCCTTTGAATCCCTAACCCCATCTGAGTGATTTCCAGCCCTGAAATGTAACATATCAGGGTTTTTAAGAACTAGAGCATCTCACTGCCAGAGGTAACACACACAAAAGCAAAGTGAAGGAAGCCTACTCAAGGAAACTGCTAGAAGTTTGCATTGCCCCCACCAACCTGGCAAAGCCCGCACTCGGTTCCCATTCAACTCTGCCATCCACTAGATATTGGTGGAATGTCGACTATGTCAGTTGCTATATTGAGCTCTGACATACAAAGATGAATAAGTCACAGCCCCCGCACTCAAAGAGCTTCGAACCTGGTAACAGACAGGCCCTTACCATCAAATGTTACAACTCACTATGTCACAATATAAAAATTGTTCTTCAAAAGTAGGATAAAGACTGTGACCTCCTAGGTAAAGCACTTTTCTTCTATAAAGAGACATTCCTGTTGCAAAATCCAAAATATTGAATGAAAAGGAGCATGTGTAGTGGAGTAAAATATAAGATGCATGGACTTAAAGGATGGGAGGGTTAGGACATGGGATGTTAAGGTATGAAAAAGAACAGAAGCCAGGCTAAAAAAATTGTTTTCCACAGCACACAGGAGTTTAGACTGAAGGGAGTGAGAGAATAAACACTTTGGTGATGTCAGTTCAGAGAGAAAAGATGTCCTTAAACACTCAGTTTCCTAACCTAATCCCCAAGTACCCCAGAAAGGAAAGTCTTTTGCTTTTCTCATGACTTCATTATTGCTAACTTTTTCAAGGGCCTTCTAAAATTCTAAATGCATCCAATGTAACCAGAGGCCAAAATGTGCTCTCTTTTTTGTTTTTCCCTGACTTTTTTCTTTCTTTCCTAGCCCTATACTTTTTATTTATGTTTAACAAGGACGTTGAGCCAGCAAGCCTTGTGAGCAGGCCGGAGCCAGCGTTGTGCTTCGTGTGAGCGTGCATGTGTGTGTTAAACAATTTCATGGACATCTGTCACGCACAGTTAACTTTGCATTGCTGCATTTTAAGTGGTGGGCCCAGGCTTGGCCGGCAGTGATAAAGTAGCTGGCAGTTTTCAAAAAGCCACAGGATAACAGAGCATGAATCATAAAACACACTACTGTGTAGCAATATCCAAGTTCATTCAATGCAATGAAACCATGCAGAGGCCCTTTATCCCCAGCTAATTATGTGGAAACGTCTAAGACAATAAAGCATCTGGTGGTCTTTCTTCCCTGTTTCAATTTTTCTCAATATTGTGACAGGGCAAAGTATTGTGCCTTTCCCAGGGTAGTTGCAGTGAAGAGGAGTAAAAGCAAGGGTCAGGGAAGAGCAAATAGATGAATTTATAACTTTCGTTTTATTTATTCCTTCCCCATTGTCTCTCTGGAAGTCTTCCTTCAGGGCTGTATTTTGCGATCACTATTCTCATTGCACTCTTCTTGAATCCCCTTTTCTCCTCCTATTAAAAAAAAAAATACCACCCAAACTGCCAGGCCTTCTCTGATTCCCTGTTGCTGGTGGGGCTTTCTCTCCCGCAACAGCACCCGGGAATTTAAGTCTAAGATTTATCATGACTCTCCAGACTCAGGTTAAGGGAAGGGTTCCTACTTCCAGGAACGAAACCTAATGTGCGATTTTCTTTCTACTAGAAAGAGGTGATGAGAATGGTCCCTGTGATTAAGGTTTTCCCAGAGAGGGTTCTCGGTAATTGCCCTGCACATGGTTCTTTTTGCCATTCTCTGGAAAACACACGCAAATGGCATGAGTTGCACTCCTGGGGGTTTTGATGAAAGCCCCTTTATAGCTAAGCACTGTGAATGAGACCCGAGCCAGAGTCTGATGAGGTGACTAATTGGTACCACTAGCTTAAAAAGCTAATAAGTTAATTAGATTAACTTCGTTCGTGTTTGCATAGGGCTTTGAAGAGGGAAACACTATAGGAGCCTTAAGCCCCTCTGAATTGAGGTTGGATGCAGCTCCATGCTGGGTACAAGCTTTCCCTGGAACGACAAGTCTATTGTGGTTATTTTCTGTTTTGTTTTGTTCTATTATTTAATTCTTCAGCCACTTCCCAATCTTTTTCAAAGGCCAAATTAAAGTGACATAATATCCCTTTAATATCTCGTAGGAGTATGTTTTTAGTCACTATAAATATAAATTCCATTCAAACCATTATGAATGTTTTTATTGTTCCACTTTCTCTGGCATATTATTATGTCCTAACATCCAAATCTTTGTAATTCCAACTGAAGAATCAAGCCATATTCTTTCCAATCCAAAGGTAGAAATAATTGCTAGAAAAATTGCCTGAGTGGTATTTTGATTCTCTTTGGATTGCTCAGTTGTCCCACACCTTGAAAATGCAGTGAGGTCCAGAGTCACAGCATCATTGCATTTTTTTAATGGAGATTTAGCATTTAGTATATTTTGTGTTCATCATCAATGTCCCTCTTCATCTATCATCTATCTATCCATCCTTCCAACTAGCTCTCTAGCTGTCTAATGTAGTCGGCAATCATTGAACAAGACACAGAAGTACTGCTCAGTAGATACACAGTGATGAAAACAGAGTACCGCCCTCAAGGAACTCTTAATCTGGGACACATAATATCTCCTCTGGAGAAAGTACCTAAATGTAAAGCAAGGAGAGATGTGATTGAGCTAGAAAACCCAGGGGAGATTTCAAGGACAAGGTGGCCTTTTAGGCTGAACCATAAAGAGGTTTGAGGAGAGGAGATGGAGGAGAGGTTCTCCCTGTGTGAAAAAGACAGCAGAAACAAAGGTTCTGACAAGAAAGGGCGCATGTCACATCTAATAAACAGAAGATAATCCCATGTGTCTGAGAGGTACCACACTGGGCAGGGAAGTCACAGGAAAGGAATTAGGCAAGGAAAGACAATGGGATGATCAGAAAAGGCATTTTGAGATTGTCCTTTAAAAGGCAATAAAGAACAAACTCATGGATGCCAGAGGGGGAGGAGTAGGGAACTGGGTGAAAAAGGTGAAGGGGATTAAGAGCTACCAATGTCCATTTATAAAATAAGTAAATCACAGGGATATAATGTACAGCATATGCAATATAATCAATAATGTCATAATAACTTTGTATGGTGACAGATGTTTACTAGACTTATTATGGTGATCACATTTTAAAGTATATAAATGTTGAGTCACTACCTTGTACTTCTGAAACTAAAATAATATTCTATATCAACTATACTTTAATTTTGAAGGTATTAAGAAGTGTCTAAAGTATTTTATTTATTTTTTCATAGTACATTTTTTTATATTTATTTATTTTTTACTGTTGTTCAAGTACAGTTGTCTCCATTTCACCCCCTATTCCTCCCCACCCCAGCCACCCCCACCTCCCACTCTCAATCCTACCCCCTTTGGCTTCGTCCATGTGTCCTTTATACATGTT
>VMDR010038238.1:0-10024 GCA_007922815.1 Macrotus californicus | reverse complement strand
TTCTGGGCTCTCTGTTCTGTTCCATTGGTCTATGTGTCTGTTCTTATGCCAGTACCAGGCTGTTTTGATGACAGTAGCCTTGTAATACAGTTTGATAACAGGTATTGTGATCCCTCCTGCTTTGTTCTTCTTTCTCAAAATTGCTGCAGCTATTTGGTGTCATTTATGGTTCCATATAAATTTCTGAAATGTTTGTTCTATATCTGTGAAATATGTAATTGGTACTTTAATAGGGATTGCATTGAATCTATAAATCGCTTTGGGTAGTATGGCCATTTTGATGATGTTAATTCTTCCTATCCATGAACACGATATATGCTTCCATTTGTTTGTGTCTTCCTTAATTTCTTTCTTCAGTGTTGTATAGTTTTCTGAGTACAGGCCTTTTACCTCCTTGGTTAGGTTGATTCCTAGGTACTTTATTTTTCTTGTTGCTATATCAAATGGGATTTTTTTCCTGATTTCTGTTTCTGATATTTCATTGTTGGTGTATAAAAATGCCTTTCATTTGTGAATATTGACTTTGTATCCCACTGTTTTGCCAAATTCACTTATTAGGTCGAGTAGTTTTTTGGTGGAGTCTATAGGATTTTCTATGTACACTATCATGTCATCTGCAAACAATGACAGCTTTGCTTCCTCCTTTCCAATTTGGATGTCTTTTATTTCTTTTTGTTGTCTGATTGCTGTGGCTAGGATTTCCAATACTATGTTGAATAGGAGTGGTGAAAGCGGGCATCCTTGTCTTATGCCTGATCTTAGTGGGAAAGCTCTAAGTTTTTGCCCAGTGAGTATGATGTTGTCTGTAGGTCTCTCATATATGGCCTTTATTATGTTGAGGAATGCCCCCTCTATTCCCACTTTGCTGAGTGTTTTTATCATAAATGGGAGCTGTACTTTATCAAATGCTTTTACCCCATCTATTGATATGATCATGTGATTTTTGTCTTTCATTTTGTTTATGTGATGTATTACGTTTATTGATTTTAAATATTGTACCATCCTTACTTCCCTGGGATGAATCCCACTTGATCTTGGTGTGTGATATTTTTAACATATTGCTGGATGCAGTTTGCTAATATTTTGTTGAGGATTTTAGCGTCTATGTTCATCGGCGATATTGGCCTGAAGTTTTCTTTCTTTGTTGTGTCTTTATCTGGTTTTGGGGTTAGGATGATGCTGGCTTCATAAAGAGTTTGGGAGTCTTCCATCTTCTTGGATTTTTTGGAATAGTCTATAAAGGATACGGGTTAGCTCATCCTTAAATGCTTTTTGAAATTCTCCTGTGAAACCGTCCAGTGCAGGGCTTTTGTGTGTTGGGAGTTTTTTTATTACTGCTTCAATTTTGTCAGCTGTTATTGGTCTGTTCAGGTTTTCTGCTTCTTCATTGAGTTTTGGAAGATTGTATTTTTCTAGAAATTTGTCCATTTCATCTAGGTTTTCAAATTTCTTGGCATATAGTTCTTTGTGGTAATTTCTTACAATCCTTTGTATTTCTGTGGTATTAGTTGTAATCTCTCCTCTTTCATTTCTGATTGTATTTATTTGGGTCCTCTCTCTTTTTTTCTTGATGAGTCTGCTTAAAGGCTTGTCTATTTTGTTTATCTTTTCCAAGAACCAGTTCCTGGATTTCTTGATCCTTAGTATTATGCTTTTAGTCTCTATGTTGTTTAATTCTGCTCTGATCTTGGTTATTTCCTTCCTTGTACTTGCTCTGGGCTGTCTTTGCTGTTGTTCCTTGAGTTCTTATAGGTGTAGGGTTAGGTTGTTTATTTGAAATGTTTCTATTTTTTTTAGATAGGCCTGTATTGCTATGAACTTCCCTTTCAAGACTGCCTTTGCTGTGTCCCGTAAGTTTTGGATTGTTGTGAGTTCATTTTCATTTGTTTCCAGAAACTTTTTGATTTCTTCCTTAATCTCATTCTTGATCTATTCACTGTTTAGTAGCATTCTAATCAATCTCCATGAGTTTGAGTGTTTTTGAGTTTTTTTTCTTTGAGGTTGGTTTCTAGTTTCAGTCCCTTGTGGTGAGAGAAAATGCTTGCTATGATTTCAATTTTCTTGAATTTGTTGAGGCTTGTTTTGTGTCCTGTCATGTGCTCTATCTTTGAAAATGTTCCATGTGCATTTGAAAAGAATGTATATTTTACTTATTTAGAATGAAAGGCTGTACATATATCAGTTAAGTCCATGTGACTAGGATGTTGTTCAGTGCTGCAATATCTTTGTTGATACTTTGTTTGGAAGATATGTCTATTTTTGACAGTGGGGTGTTAAAATCCCCTAGTATTAGTGTGTTGCTGTCTATATCATTCTTGAAAGTTTTCTTTATGTATTTGGGTGCTCCTGTGTTTGGGTGCATATATATTTACAATGTTATATCTTCTTGATAGATTCTTCCCTTGAGTATTATGAAGTGACCTTCTGGATCTCTTTTTATGGCCCCTTTTTTGAAGTCTGTTTTGTTTGATAGGAGTATTGCTACTCTGGCTTTTCTTTCCTGTCCCTTTGCTTGGAATATTCACTTCACTTTCAGTCTGTGTAGGTTTTTTGTTCTGAGGTGGGTTTCTTGTATGCATATGTGTGGGTCTGATTTCTTATCCATTTAGTTATTTTATGTCTTTTGATTGGAGCATTTAAACCATTTACATTTAAGGTTATTATTGATAGGTACTTATTCATTGCCATCTTTTTGTATCTGTGTTCCTTTCTCTCTCACTCTTTTTTTTTTTCCCCTTTTTCTTAAAGCAGACCCTTTAGCATCTCTTGCAGAGCTCATTTGGAGGTGTATTCTTTGAGGCTTCTTTTGTCTGGGAAACTCCTTATTTCGCCTACCATTTTAATTGAGAGCCTTGCTGGATAGAGTAGTCTTGGCTGCAGGTCTTTGTTTTTTATTACTTGGAATTTTCCTTGCTATTACCTTCTCATGTGGAGTGTTTCCATTGAGAAGTCAGCTGCTAGTCTTATCAGGGTTCCCTTGTATGTTACTTCCTGTTTCTCCCTTGCTGCCTTTAAGATTCTCTCTTTGTCTTGGAATTTTGCCATTTTAATGATGATGTATCTTGAAGTGGGCCTCTTTGGTTTCCTCTTGATGGGGACACTGTGCTTCCTGGATTTGTGTGACTTTTTCTCTCATCCAATTAGGGAAGTTTTCCATCATTACTTTTTCAAACAGGTTTTCTATCCCTTGCTTTTCTTCTTCTGGTTTCCCTATTATATGGCTATTATACGTTTCATGTTTTCCTGAAGTTCCCTTAACACCTCTTCACTCTTTCTGAGCCTTGAATTTTCCTTTTCTTGCTCTTTCTGGGTGTTTTTTCTACCTTGTCCTCCAGCTCACTGATTTGACCCTCTGCTTCATCTAGCCTGTTTTGATTCCTTCTACTGTGTTCTCCATTCAGAAATTGTGTCCTTCATTTCCTCTTGGCCCTTGTTGATAGTTTCTGTTTCCTTTTTCATGTTGATACAGTTTTCAGTGAGTTCATTGTAGTTTCCCTGTAGTTTTTGGTAATTCTCTGTGAGTTCATTGAGCTTCCTCATAACCATCGCTTTGAACTCAATATCTGATAGTTGACTTGCCTGTTTCATTTAGCATTCTTCCTGAGGCTTCCTCCTTTCCTATTATTTGAGGATTGTTTCTTTGTCTTCCCATTGTTAGCTGAGACTTTTCTTGTTATCCTCTGCTTCTTAAATTGATCTGTTCTGACTCCCTAGGTTTATGGTGTGGACTTCTGTGGTAGAAGACCTGTGAGATTCAGTGGTGAAGTCTCCTTGATCTCCTGAGCTCTCTGGTCTTGGGCTGTTGTTTATGTTGGCTCTCTGGATGTCTTTGGGTTTTGATTGTTGTTGGGTCTTTCTTTGGTGGGTCCTTCCCTCCAGCTGGTTAACTGAGGGTCACTGCACCCACCGTGTCTTGTACTCTGTTGTGCAGGTGTGGGCAGGTTGTGTTGAAGCTGTTCTTCTGTCTATTCAAGGTTTTGAGGCTTCTTTCTCGCTATTGTTCAGTTGTTTGTTCTGGGTAATTTCTCCACCATTTAATTGTAATTCCAGATCGGTCCTATGGGGTGTTAGTGTGGCGTCCACTCCCTCTTTCACCTTCTTCTGTTATTATCTGTTGGTGGTTCCTTTGTTGATAGATTTTCTCTTCCAGCAGGTATACTGGTGTTCATAGCTCCCACCTACTCTTTTGTGTGATTAATTGGAGGGGGAAGGCAAAATGGACTAAGACAGTGGGAGTGTATTCTATAGGACTTAAAATACCAACCCGTAGAGAAGAGATAGGAGATCCTTTGGATAATGTAGTGTTAACCATGATATTTTGCCCAGCTAGTCACCTTTTAGACATGGTGGGAAAAAGATAAGACTCTTGTTGAAGGGGGGGAGGATTGTGAATTAGATCCAGAAAATAGTGAGCTTGTGGGAGGTCAGATTATGAGATGTAGTAAGAGTAAAGGTTAGAAAATAGGTGTAGTGTGCAAGAGAATAGAGTTAACCACAACAGTAATAAAGTTCTGGAAGACAGTGAAATGAGCTAAGGTCTGGGAGGGGTGCTATGTAGTATTTATAACTGTATGGCACAACAATTATTTACAATAATAATGGAGCAACAATCGTATGACAGAATCTATGTGATCTGAATAACAAGAATAGGAAGTGCAGGACCTGGAGTAGTGTGCTATTGGAACAGAAGTGAAGTGAAAGAAGGAAAATTAAAAATACACTATGAAAGAGAGAACAAGGAAAACCAGTCAAACAATGCAATTAAAGAAACAAAACAAAGAAAACTAAACAGAAAGAGAAATAACAAAATACTAATAAAATATAAGAAGTAAAAATAATGAAATAATAATAATTGCAATACAAATAAACAATCACTTGCAAGTTCTCTGAAATAGCAAAGTGAAATTTGTCTCAGTTTCTCAGTTGTTGGGATGACCCCTCTTTGGGTCTGACTGGTCCTTTCACAGCTCTAGGTCTTATTGTCTCACTTGTAGAGGGGAAAAAAGAAAGAAATTAAAGGAAGGAAGGAAGGGAGGGAGGGAGGGAGGGAGGGAGGGAGGGAGGGAGGGAGAAGAAAGGAAGAAAAGGAAAGAAAAAGAAAGAAGAAAAAGCCTCCTGCTGGCTTTAAACAGGCCAAGCGAGTTCTGCTGGCCTTCCTGGCTGCAGCAGGCTGCAGGGGTTTGGTTTCACCCTTCTCCCTTCCTGTGGTTTTGAATGGATGGGCTCCAGGTCTGAGCCACACTCAGTTGCCCAGCCTCCATCCCAGTTCCACATTCGCTGCTGAGCCTCCAGTGCCCTTCTTTGCCAGGCCTATGCCTTCAGTCCACCAATTCTGCTGTCCTTCAGGTGTACCAATTAGGGGCAACTCACTTTGCTGTCCTAGTTCTTGTTCTTTGCTGTCCTAGGTGCTAGGGACTCTCAAAGTCCCTTCAGAGTAGTTTGGCTCCCCCACTGAGTCAAGTCTTTCTTGGGACTTTTGACTCCCTGAGCCCTGTTGGCTTTCCTCTGCAGGACTGGGTGGGGATGCCTCTGCCTTCCTCATAGTGAGCCAGTCTGGCACTACAGCAGGCTGGGAGTGCCTCTGAGACAGTGGGTGTGGGCATGCGCCACTGGGGTGGTGGACCAATGTGGTGGCCTCCTCCACTGCTGCTGCGGGGGTGAGAGGGGCAGGCGTATGGCAGCAGCGGATGTGGGTGCATGGCCTCTGGTGCTGTGGTGGCAAGTGGGTCAGGCATGCAGGGGTACAGGCGGTTGCCCTCAGCTGGAGGGAGGCTAGGGGCATATCTGGGGGAGGCGGGGGCAGCCACTGTGGGAAAATTCCCTAAAGAGCTACTGAGAGCCTCTTTTTTTTTGAAAAATTCTTTCTGTTCAAGTCTGCTGCTCCAAACAAGCGCCTGGCCTCTCACACAGCCCAGCTTTCCAACCAGACCGAAGACTGTCCTGGTCAGGATATGTCATGGCCCAACTCTTCTCCCTTTTCCAGGCATCGTCTGACTCCCCAGTTTCTCTAGTAATGATCCAGCTGGCATCCAGTCTCAGCAGGTGTACACTGCCCCTGTGCGTTTGCCACTTTGTCTTTATTCCCCCTAGCGACTTCAAGCAACCATCCTGGTCCATCCTGGTGCTGCTCAAACCTCCCTGTTTGTCAGGGGAGGGAGCCGTTGACCTGGCTCTCTTCTAAGAATCCTGTGGCCGGGCCTGAGGCTGCAGCCACCCTGGTCCCTGCGCTGGTCCCAGGGACCTTATCATCCTAGAGCAATCTCCTTACTGTCTGATTTTTCATTGTCCTCTACAATTTTGGCCTCCAACTTTCATATATGCTGGGATACCGTTGGCTGTTTACTCTGTTCCTCAGAAGATCGGCTAGGTGTTCACCTGAGCAGCCTTTCTAACATCCTTTCACACATATGGGTACAATTGGAGATCTCATAGCAGTATGGCCAGATGTTGCATTGGGCAAGAGAAGAAAAGGGTGCACAAGACAGAAAGCCAGACAGAGTGCCCGCCCTGGCCTGTGGAGCTTCCTCAGGGCATAGTGCCCAACCTTCCACATCTGTTGTTTTATTGATGATGGCCATTCTGACCAGTGTGAAGTATTTCATTGTGGTTTTAATTTGTTTCTGATGGTTCATGCACCTTTATATGAATCACCCTCATCCTTCCCACCCATACATACTGGCTGCAGACAGCCAGTGATCTAGTTGGCAGCTTTTTTATATATTTGCAAAGAATTTCTAAAGTTAATACATTAATACCTGACCTTGAAAAGGAATTGTCATATGTCTTCTAACTTTTCTTTAAAAAAACAAAACTCTGCTTACTTTACAGAGGGAAAAGTAAAGTTGAGAGGATTGGGTTTATTTAATATTATCAGTAGGCTAGCTTGCAGGTTGAGCCTGCCTCTTGTGGATATGTAGGCATACTAATCACCTCTTAGTTTGTGAACTTCTCTCTGGAGTACTTAAAAACATCTATGGTGACCTTGATAAGACATTTCACCTTTTGACTTTAGTAAGCACACAACCTGTTATTGTCAAAGTTAAAGTGATTTTCTCTGGGCTTTCTACATGTCATAGTGTAAAGTGAGCTGGACGACCGCTGAAGAGGAAGCTCCATCTCTAATTCACTGTATCACTTTGGACAAATTATTTAAGCTTTCTTTTTTCACATTTTCTTTTGTCAAATCCTCATTTTTACTCCTAGATTTGTAAGAAAATGGTACTACTTTATATTTTTATAGTGCTTTTATTTGTATTATCTCATTTAATTCATTAATTATAGTGAAGATCCAAGGGGATATTATTAAAAGTGCTTTGGAAAATAGGAGGTTTCTTTGTTTCATTCTGATTCTGAAAAGAATGATGATTGTTTACTGTTAGCGACCTGGAGCATTTGCTATTTACCTGGAGCCTTGGCATTCAGACATCTTTGAGTTTCTTGATTTAAAGAAGAACACAGGAAAGGAAGAGCAGCGTGCCAGGGACCTTTTCTTTGCCCTTTGGATTCCGGATCTCTTCATGAAACGAGTGGAGACTAATCAGGTGAGAGATAGGTACCTATTAGTAATAACAACTCGATTCCGATAAGCTTTCTCTTCAATCATCTTAAATCATGCTTAGGAAAAGTCCATCTATATGTTTTGTTATGGAAGGCATTTTGAATAAGTTAAGAGATGCTATTCCTGCTTTTTTTATTTTTCTTCTCCCAAATAGATACTGTCTATTATATACAAACAGGCAGAACTTGATGTTTAGGCCTGAGCCTAAAATGATTATTCCTCCACCAGATTTCCAAGACAGTGTATGGAGGACACCCTATCCCTTGGGTTGTCCAATCCATGGCCTGTGGGCTACATGTGGCCCAGGATGGCTATGATTGCGGCACAACACAGAATCGTAAATTTATTTAAAACTTTTGTTTTTGTTCATCAGTTTTTGTGAGTGTTTGTGTATTTGATGTGTGGCCTAAGACAACTCTTCTTCTGGTGTGTCCCAGAGATTCCCAGAGGTTGGACACCTCTGGATGGATTATGTATAGTTGGTTATTTGAAGTTTCTTATGATACTATTCTTCCCTTTGTAGGAGTGGTCCTTGATGTGTCCAAATGAGTGTCCTGGTCTGGACGAGGTTTGGGGAGAGGAATTTGAGAAGCTATATGAAAGGTATGGGAAAAAAATAATGTTTTATACGTTTTGCTCTTATTTGGGGGAATCCCCATTTCAAAACTGTATCATTCATTAGTTAGTTTCTTGGAATATTTGGAAGCATCTAGGAGTCAGTATGATTAATAATTTTATTATGGTCTGGTTTTCTTCCTGAATCTTTAACAAAATTTTGTTTTTTGATTTCTTTCTTAATCTTTGGGACATATAAATATTTGCTTGAGTTTTTGTTTTTATTTTTTTTTTTAAATTTTTATTTATTTATGTTTAGAGAAAGGAGGGAGAGAAACATTGATGTGGGAAAGATAGTTGCTTCTCACATGCCCCCAACTGGGGACCTAGCCCACAACCTAGGCCTGTGCCCTGACTGGAAATTGAACCAGTGACTTTTTAGTTCACAGGCCAGCACTCAGTCCACTGAGCCACACCAGCCAGGGCTTGAGTTTTTCAATTGATGCTTTTAAAAATGAAGGTAAAGAGTTATCAGGGTTATTTTGCTTTGTTATATATAGTACTTTTGATAAAATAAGTTATGCTTTATATTGCACATAGGGATCAAGATCAAGTAGGACAGAACATGTCAATAGTTCATTAAATAATATAGCACAATAGTACTACTTTAGCACAATAGCACAACTTGACTACTTTGGGTTTTTTTCCTTTTTATTATGGAAGGCATTTTTGGTTTAGTGGGATTGGGTGTCTTGGAAGGGATTTAAAGCTGCCTGGTTTTCTTCTAAGGCTAAGGTGATGGACATCTGGCTTTAGTGAGAGTAAAATGAATATCATATTCCTTTTTTTCCTTAGAAAAATTTAGTAAAAAATTTATTTTTATAATATTATATTTTAATGTTTTTCCTTCATGTATTTTATATAACAAAAGTTCTTCGGGAATATTAAAATAATATTAGCTTTGTCTTTCAGTTATGAGAAACAGGGTCGTGTCCGCAGAGTTGTAAAAGCTCAACAGCTTTGGTATGCCATCATCGAGTCTCAGACAGAGACAGGAACCCCGTACATGCTTTACAAAGATTCCTGTAATCGGAAGAGTAACCAGCAGAACCTGGGAACGATCAAATGCAGCAACCTATGCACAGAAATAGTAGAGTACACTAGCAAAGATGAGGTAGGTAGAAAAACTTCTGTCTGAATCTAGTACTGAGAGATGAATCTTAGGAAGTGAAGTTACTGTGAATCCCTCACTTGACTTCACTTGAGATGGGAGAAAGGGATTTTACTAGCTTATTGGTAGGCAGAACGGCACTGAAGTAGACAGAAATTACAAAGGAAAGAAAGTATTACATGTGCCCTTGAATATCTTTTAGTCTAAGCCATGTAGAAAATTGTCAGCTGTTTCTTACATAAATATTGTTGTAATAACTCTACTTGGGAATAATACTAATATAGTCATGGTAGTTTAGGACAAACACAAAAATGTGTTAGGATGCTCATTCAGTTAAAAGTATGTAAACTTACAGAGAATCCTTTCAGTGAATGGTGAGACAAATTTGTTTTTTTCTTTTTTTAAGTATGTTTTATTGATTATGCTATTACAGTTGTCCCATTTTTTTTTTCCCCTCTATCCCCCTCAACCCGCACAATTCTTCCACCAGCACTGCTCTGCTCTCCCTTACTTCATGTCCTTGGGTCATACATATAAGTTCTTTGGCTTCTCCATTTCCTATACTATTCTTAACCTCCCCCTGACTATTTTGTACCCACCATTTATGCTTCTTATTCCCTATAACTTTTCCCCCATTCTCTCCTCTCCCTCTTCCCACTGATAACCCTCTATGTGGTCTCCATTTCTGTAATTCTGTTCCTGTTCTAGTTATTTGCTTAGTTTGTTTTTGTTTTTAGGTT
>VMDR010038237.1:0-10025 GCA_007922815.1 Macrotus californicus | reverse complement strand
GCTGGGGGGATCAGGAAATGGAGGACACCTGTAATCGGTCAGCAAAAAAAATAAAATAAAAATATTTTAAAAAGGAAGGTTTCTTTCCCCAAATTTAGGGCCAGATCAGATGCATTTGTGACTCTCTTTCAGACTCAAAATGATTTAGACATATATTCCCATGTGGGTACTTCCTGAATTGCCTGCCCTAGGCAGTAGAGACGTTTTCTCGATGAAAGTCTGGCAGGTTGATATCTGACATCTCGTTGAATTAACCATATGGAAAGAATATAACGTTTGGCCTTTGTAATTAGGAACCAATATCTAATTACTGTGCAAGAGTTAATTATTTGGTGAACATGGATAGCCTATGACTAAAGGGCATTATTGGGCTAATTTAATTAAAAAGTTTTTAGGATATGTTAGATTTGCAGTATAATAACTACAGTTATATAGAAATAAATAGCTTGTTGACAATGTATTTGTAAAATGGTTGCCCGTTTACATAGAATGCAAATTCTGTCTCTGAGCATTGGCTTCTCTGTCTCATTTCTCTAGGTGTTTGAGTTTTCCCCTTGTTGAAGTCAGCCATTCAAACCACTTTAACTGAGAAACCATAGCAGGTAGTATTCCCGTTTGTGTGGCTGACTCTTCCTTACTTCCTAGGTGAGTGACCAAGTTATCCGAGAATTCAGCTGAATTCCTGGCCCACTGATGAGATTTGTTTTAGGACCAAGTTGAGCCTCTGGGGCTCCAGGTCAGCCTCACAGTGCATATTTCACACATGCAAATATGCTCCTATGGGAATATGCTTCTTCATGAAGTAGCCGGTTTCGCCTGAACTGCCTTACAATTTGGAAATAAATAATGCCGAAAGTAACCAGATGGTGAGTACGAAGTTATAGATAAACTTGATTTGATGCCAATGGTTTTACATACATCCAACAACTAATTAGTTTTAAAATGTTACCCCGAAATAGCATATAGAACCCTTCCATTTGGCATCAAAAATGTGAGAAAAAGGCATTAAAAATGATCCGTCTTTTCCCTGTTTAAGGGAGAATGTGATAAGCTGGCTGGGACAAATTTAGTTCCTGTTTTTCAACTACCTCACTCTTTTTCAAGCACTTTTTTCCATTTATAATACAACAAAACAATTAAAAACGCTGTTCTTGTAAAAATTCGACTTACATAAAAGTATAAAATACATATGAAACTGCCCTTTCTTAAAATGCCCCTCCTTGCCCTGAACCCCACACCCCACTTGCATCCCAGGAGTAACCACTTTGTTACATACTCTCCTTGACCTCTCTTCTCTGCATACGTATAAACAATTCTATCTGTTTGGAATTTCACGTGTGGGATTGTATCACACATATTGTTCCATAATTCAATATTTTCACTTGGATTTTTCCTTATCAGTACACAGAGTTCCAGCTCATTCTTTTTAATTGCTGCAGAGTACGTAGTCAATAGAATACTACCTAATGCATCTTTTTCTTTAGTTTTACTGTTCTCTGTTAATAAATCATTTGTTTTCTCCCTAGTATTTCGATTACAAAAAAAGGTAGCAATGAACTTTCTTGTACATGTTTTCTCGAGCGCTTCCATTTTTTTCTGATGAACTGCTTTAGTAGACTCATTCTGCATTTTTTTTGCTCGTGTATATGTAATATAAAGATTGGAATGTGAAGGACCAAGGTGCTCCTTTTGAGTTCGCTGAAGTTTTACGGCTGAATCCCGGAAGAGGAGCTGTTATAGTCATTGAACTGTTGAACGCCTCTCTCCACTGAGGTTCACCATGAGTTTGGGGGAGGGGAGAACATGGTATGATAGGAAATTTGGAGATCCACTTGTTGACTCATCCACGAATTAGCTCTCATCTTCAAAACAAACCAACGAAAACCTTCTTAAACACTGCATTCCTTTAAACTGGTTTCTCATTGCCGTGTTCTCTTCAGGTTGTGGTCAAACCTCCCTGAAGAGGAATCTCTGCTCTCTTACTCAGGTCTCCACCCACTGGGCTGTCCCCATTGAAGCTGTCAGCACTGAAAATGCTCCTTTCAAGACCTTTGCTTACTAAATTCTTTGGGTGCATTTCAGGCCCATCACTGGCCTCTAGGCATCACTCGACACTCTTGATCACTTCCTGTGTAAGTTCTCACCTCTTCTGGTTTCTGTGGCACAACTGTATCAGTTCTGCTTGAGTAGCAAGTGACATGAGCCGCACTTTACATGGGAAGTCTAGAGATGGAGCAGGTATCAGGGCTGGGAGTCTCTTGGCTTGGTTTTCTTCCTTTGTGGGCTTCTTTCTCAGACTGGCAGGGAGGGAGGTCTGCAGTAGGGCTGGGCCTCAGAGTTACTTAGGATGACATCTGGAGGAAGGGAAATCATTGCTTCTAGAAGTTCTAAGATAATAATCAGTTTCCCTGGAGTTCCATCAAACTTTTTTTTTATGTGTTTTTTTCTGGTTTTATTAAAATATAATTGACATACAACAATGTATAAGTTTAATGTGAACAACATAATGATTCGATATATATATATACATATTGCAAAATGGTAGTAACAATAAGTTGTAACATCAATCACTTCACATATTTACTATTTTTTTTTTTTGTGACGAAAACTTTTAAGGTAGACTCTTAGTAACTTTCAAACATACAGTACAATATTGTTAACTATAGTTACCATGTTGTGTGTTACATCCCCAGAACTTATTTATCTTATAATTAGATGTTTGTAACTTTTGACACCTTCACCTATTTCATCAAACTTTTCTTGAATCTCATTGGGTTACTTGCCCTTTTAAGGCCCCAGCCAAGGGAGTGTGATTATCTTTGGACTAGTTCCCATCCTGGGAACTAGAGACATTCGGCTTCCCTAGAGGCCCTTGGACACCATGAAGGGAAGGATTATGTGAAGAAGGAGAGCAGGAAATTGATCCTTGTAAGGAAACCAACAACGTCCACCACAACTACGGTCTCCTGGCTTTCATTTTTTAAATTTTTGATTTCATGTTGCTCTTCTTGATTCCATAGTGGTTTCCTCTTCCGTTGCCCAGCCCCAGAGTACCACTTTTGCTTTCTCTTCTTCTCACTGCTCCTGTTCTCTTTGGGACAATTCATTCACTCTTGAGGTTGTGTATGGTGATGACTCCCAAATCTACAACTTCAGTCCATGGAGGTTTTCAAAACTGGTGAACTGTAAACTCTATTGTCCATTTGCATATGGGGACATCGCAACTTGTTTAACTCATATACCTTCTCAATGGGTCCCGAACAGAATTAATCAACATAGCCCAAAGACCAGCACTTCCTTCGGCATTCCCAGTCTCAGTGAATGGCTTCATCAAACACTGCTTGCTAAGTTGTTGCAGACCTCTTTTAATTTAGCTTATTGTTCATTTTTTAAATTTATTGATGAGAGAGAGGGAGAGAAAAAGAAACATTGATTTGTTTTTCCACTTATTTATGCACTCACTGGTTGTTTCTTGTATGTGTCCTGACCCAGAATCAAAATCGCAACTTTAGTGCATTGGGATGATGTTCTAACCACCTGAGCCAGCCGGCCAGGGCCCTAGACCCCTTTTACTTCCTGACATTGAGCAGTCCCAAAGCCATGTTGATCGAAGCACTGAAATTTAACAGGACCACAGGCTATGAGAAATCTACCTTCAATTTCCTTTCCTGTCTAATTTGGAAGGTGTTCGTATGTGATCCTATGGCATTTGTATATAATTCTTCCATTGTTCACCATCTTCTTGACTGGTGGGACCACATCTTACTAGTTTTTAATATCCCTGTTCTCAGGAGAGTACCTGGAACAGTGTGGATATTCAGGAAAAAATGATTATTAAAAGACTGTAGTGTTTAAAGACTTACTGTGTCACTATTATTTCCAGACATTCTTACAAGCGCTGGGTGTCTGATGCTCTTTTTTGACAGACTTACTCCTATGGTTGGGGTGGGTGGAGTAAGTGGGAAAATGCCAGAAGCTGTGTCCTAGGGCAGCTACTGCCAGGTCAACGCCAGAGTAAACAATTTGAAACCAGGTCAGAGATCCAAATAGGCCTGGATGAATCTAGGAAGCTAAGGCATGAAGCCAATTAGGTTGGTGTCTGAATTTTTGAACAGGCTGGTAGGAAGAAAATCTTAGAATTAATTCCAGGTCCGTGAAAGACATCTATGGCAGCTCTTCATCCAGTGTAAGATGCTCAGAGTGTCGTAGTCACTGGGATACTAAGATGAATAGACAACGATCCCTAGCCTAGCAGGAACCCATGGTTTTGTGGGAAGATAGGTATGTAACAAAATCATACCCTACACTGTAAGAGGTGATGTGTTATAACACATGTCTACAGCATTGAGGAATCCAGAGGAAGGTGCTAACGTGTGTGCTCAGAAGAAGTGGTGATGCCATGGAGGTGATCCATGTTAAGGGAGAGTTTTTAAGAAAGCATGTAACATCTTCAGTTTGGCATTTTTGCTCCACAGATATCCTCAAGACAAGCCACTTTCTTTAACACACAGGCAAAAGTTGGCTTGTTCCACTGTAGCCATATGTCACAGCTTTTTCCCCAGGGCTCTTAGGGACTGCTACCCTGCAGAAACGTTTTTAGTAGCCTGGTGCTCAAGCTATAAATATAAGAATTTTTTTCCTAGGGTAGTTTTGTGCAAAAAAAAAAAAAGACTATTAAATTTATAAAAATTAAATTTATCAAGTATATATTTAAATTATGAATCACAAATACATGCTTCTTTCATAAGCTTTTAAGTTTAGCTTATAAATCTTATTCTACTTAAAAATTCAAACAACACTCCCATAGGATAAGGTCATCCTATTCAAAGCTGGCCACCCTTCCATGTTTGGCCTTAGTAACAGACAATTTTGAAGGTCATGCTGATGACTTAAAACAGCCAAGTTCTTTCAGAGTGTTTGCTGGTCTAAGTGTTTGTCTAAGCCTGGCTGGCTTGCTCTGCAGCCTGAGTGTCCATCGCCAGAGTCCCTCTGCGACTGCCCGTCCCAAGAAGGGGCTCCGTTGTTGCTTCCTATCACAGCACCCATTAACAGATGTTCTTCACATCACATACATCGTCTGTGATGACTTATTAGTTGTCTGTCCCTCCCACCAGAGTGCAACAACCATGACAAAAACTTGTCTTCTTTAAAAAATTAAACCTTTTATTTTGAAATAATTCTATGGTCACAAGAAGTTGAAAAGATAGTAAGAAGTTCTGTGTACTGTTCATCCAGCCTCCTCTCAGGGTAACACTCTTAGGTAACTATAACAAGTGATCGAAACCGGGAAACTGACTTTACTGCAGCACTATTGTCTGGACTTGCAGACCTTACTGGGTTTCACCAGCTTACACACTTGTGTGCATATGTGTGTGCGCGTGCACCTGTGCGTAGTTTTAGGAAATTTTATCCCATGTATAAATTGCTGTGACCGCTGCAATCCGGACACAGAACTACTTCTTTACCACGAAGACACTCTTTGCTGTCCCTTCATGGGGACTAGTCTGTACTGCTCGCTCTGTCTCCCCAGTGCCCTGCTCAGTGCCAGGCACGTGCCAGGCACCCAGTAAATATCTGTGGAATATACCAGTACCAGGCTAAACATCAGGGCAAGAATTTGTCTAATGTGTTTGCATAATGAAGTATTAATCTGTTTATTGAATGATAGTTACTAAGATGATATTTGAGGAAAAACGTCATCAAATTCCATCTCATAATGAACAATTTGCAAAGAACACAAAACCCCCTCATCTACCAGAGCTTATGGAAATGTTGCCTCACCAATTACTCCAAATTTTATAATCAAACATTTGCCAAAAGTTAGACGCCTCAATGATACTCTCTAGATACCTATCTACATACTTATAAAGATATATAAATGTATACATTTCGGATAAATTACGTGAAGTGTCATTTAACATCCTCTGGAGTTCAGAGGAGAGAATGCCGGCAGCCTGCTGGAGCACAGAGCGCCTGTGCAGCCGGGCCTGCCTTCCTCTTGGTTCTGATTACTAATACTGCCCCCAAGTAAATAGAAACATGACCCTCCACGAACTCATTTTAGACTCACTGCAATAAAATTTCCCCTAATGGTACTAGGGGGAAATTGACTACTCCTGAGAGATATTTGCACATTGTTGGAGTTTCTTGACCTTAAGATATCTTTTGGAAGCATTTAAAGAACTAAAGAAAGAAATCGCCCTTTCAGCAGACCTCGTGCCAGAAGTAGGTGGGAAAATAATGGCACTGCATACCTGACCTTACCTCTGCGCAGAGTCGCTCCATGACAAATGCTAAAGCAAACAGGCTGTAAGAACACCATAATATTCATTCAGCCCCTTTTCTGATAAGAAAGGTTTATGAATTTTTATATCTTGAAAACCTTTGTTTTGCAGGGTTTGCTTTAGCAGGTTGCCTCTCACAGTGTGTGGAGATTGAGTCACTTTGGAATCCATTTTTATTTAGTTACTTGAAGTGCAGCGTTCAGTGTGTGTTGTATTAGAAACCACAGGTAGGGCCCGTTTCTGTAAATGATTTATTTCCATGGATCTGTTCCTTTAATTGATTTGATATTTACTTAAGAAAGTTCTTTCTTTGCTTGCCCTGCCAGCCCCCTCTGAGAGCTTTTGTAAAGTATGTTGCCGTCATGAATGGGCGGACTCCTTCCCGGACCAGCCATTTCGCTGAAGTTTATACATCTTTAAATGGAATCTGGGCACCATTTCATAAGGAACTTTTTTTTTTTTGAAGTTCTCTTTCAGGATAAAACCTGTGTCTCGGGAAGGTCTGAACCTAGACCTCAATCAGCTCTACAAAGCCAATATGGTACTCACAGCAATCACAGTCATAACAGTTACTGACACAGACTACTGATGAGTCCTTGATCTTCCACACAGACCCAAAGATGCATGGATTTTACATACAAGCATCTTTAGAAATCTTTGATGGTTTTATTGCTTGGAAAATTCATTCTAAATAAAAACGGTGAAGGCTTTGAACCCTCGGCACAGATACCAGTCCTGTGCCTGCCTTCCTAATCACACAGCCAGCTGCAAGTCATTCTGAAGTGGCCACTGGACAGGTGACCTGTGATGCAAAGTACTTTTGCTGGGAGACCAGTGAGCCTGGAGTACCTCAATGTCCCCACCCCCTGGGTAAAGGATTTCAAGAGTAATTTGTGTGAATGTTTAGTCTCTGTCTGGTTCACACTCTGGTAGTAAGGCAGGTATGGAGCGTGCTCTATGGAGCTGGCTATGGAGGAGTCCAGGCCAGGGACAACAGCCTGGGGAGGGATGTGTCCCCATTGGGCTCCTTGCCTCCTTTCCACAACAGACCCTGGAGGCTGTTCTGTCCCCTTTCACTGCCATTTCTCTTCATGTAAATGAAAAAACAACGCTGCCCTTCTGCCAAGTAATTTTTCACACAGCACTTATGCTATTTATCTCGAGCTCACTTAAAAGGAAGAGTAGTTTTGCCCTGGCTGCATGGCTCAGTTGGTTGGAGGATCATTCCCGTGCACCCAAAGGTTGTGGGTTCGATCTCCGCTTAGGACACATGCCAATGTTTCCGGTTTGATCCCCCGTCAAGGAGCATGTGGGTGGAAACCGATTGATGTTTCTCTGTCTCTGTCTCTCTGTCTCTCTCTCCCTCTCTGTCTCTAAAATCAATAAACACATTCTCGGGTGAGAATTTTTTTTAAAAAGGAAGAGTGGTATTAATATGGAGAAGAAAACCAAAGCCCAAAGTCACCAGACCAAAGGAGAGCTGAGAAAGAAAACTCTTCAAAGCTTCCAGCTGTTCCCAGGATACTGGACCCTTTTGGTATCCAAAGCTTATGGTACAGTGACTCCAACTCAGCCCCTGGCTGCAGCTTTGAGTTGGCCCCAGACCTGCAGGGAGTCGTTTAATTTCAGCTTTGCTTAGAGAAGGCCACAGTGCAGGGGAAACCCTGTTAAACCTTCCAGGGAACTTCCAGAGCTACGAACTGGGGTCTGTATGACTCGGTCAATTAGGCGTGCTTTCCAGAAGGTTGTGCTCCCTTTTTCCCTTTTTAACAGGACTATTTGCCTAAACGTTGCGTTCTGCTTGACTGCTCCCAAGGAGCAACGTGCAGGTAAAGGAGAGGGCAGACCCTGGGCAGAAAAGTGCTCATATTTTCTGCATCATGGAAAATATAGGATGTGCAGGAAACATATCCTTTTAACTGGCTTAATCCTTTCAGTGAGACTCATTTCAATACGCTCTATTGTGTTCAGTCCTTATTGGAACATGATAAAAATAGAACACTTAGAAGACTATGTCTATAGAACCAGAGTGAAAGGGAGGGTTGAGGTAATTGTCCAGATAATCCAAGCAAAACAAAACGGAACAAAATAAAACCAACCATTGTTGAGAAGAAGGCAGTGTTAGGAGCCTGCAGGATCTAGTCTGGTTCTCTACATTGTTCAAATTCACCAGCTCTGCATCTATATTTACTCTCTCTACATAGACTGAGCCTAAGTTATGTTGAAGAGTTTTTACTCCGATATTATCTCAAGTACTAACTACCTCAAAAAATGCCTTTGCTTTAAAGTATCCTTCTCTGCCCTATTTCCCGGCGAGAAGGAAACTAACAATAGATTTACACGTTTTTAAACAAGACAGTGTAAAAAATAGATGGCTCTGGAGTTTGGGAGATTTCTTTTTTCATTTGTTTTTGTGAATTCCCCTTAGCTGGTTGCTAAGGCTGGAGATGGTTTATCTACACGCTAACATGTTTTAAACCTGTTGCTTTATGCTTGGCTAAGTGCCTGTCATGTGTGTTGGCTGCCGGCACAACAGCTTGGCTCATTTGGAAAATCAAGGAACCCAGTTTCCTCCGAGATAGTAGCTGGTAATATTCCACTGGATGCTAATGAGACACTACCCGGCTTGGTGTTGTCTTGGCCAGAGTTGTCCTTAAACTGGCTTCCCATGTTGGGATCGTGACTTGCCTCTCACGTTACACTCCCTGACCCTGTTGTTTCAAAGGCACTGCTTCTCACACCATCGCTCTCAAATGAACTCAAACATTTTCATTCATTCATTTGATTTTTCCTTCTGCCTCTTTCCCAATGCAGTCAGTCACCAAGTCCTGTGGTTACTTCTTCCCCCTAAGCTTCCCTTATTTTAACCTTTTATTTTATTATTATTCCCTGAATTTGGGCCCTTATTTTCTTATCCTTCCTAATAATCTTCTGCTTTTTTCAGTCTCACCCATTTCTAATTTGTCTTAAGTAAATGCCAGAACAACCATCCTTGAAGCTCTGCTGAATTTGCTCTCTTTGCACAAACATCTTCAATAGCTCCTTGTCAGCAAAAAGATTTTGTTCAAATTTGAAAGCTTTTCTCATTTTGGTTCTAATGACTCCCCAGCCTCATGTGAACTCAGCTCCAGCAAGTCTTTCTACATGAAATGCCCCTTCTTGTGTTCTTGGTGACTCATCAAAATCCCAACCAACTCCCAAGGCTAGACTGAGCATCCCAATTCCTCCAGGAAGAGTTTTTTTGATCACTTTCAAAGGAAGTGACCATTTTTGAAATGGAGTCACAGAACCTTAGAATTTGAAAGCATCTTGTAGGATGCTGAATCCAACTTTCTACCCTCAACACACTCCTGATCTTTGTTCGAACATGTCCAACTTTGGGAACATAACATGGCAGCTCACTGCATATTTGGAAAGCTATTATTCATAAGAATTTATTTCTTTAAAAAATTTTATTAATTTTTGAGAAGCAGAAATATTAATTTGTTGTTGCACTTATTTATGCATTCATCGGTTGATTCTTTATGTGCCTTGACTGAGGATCGAACCCACCACCTTAGTGTATTTGGACAATGCTCTAACCAACTTGAGCTACCTGGCCAGGGTATACCTTTCTTTTAAAAACTCTCTCTCTCTCCTTCTTCCTCTTTCCCTCTCTCTCTTTCTCTCTCTCTCTCATTTCTTCCTCCTTCTACTCCTTACTTGTTATTGATCTGCCCTCAGGAGCAATACAAAAGAAAT
>VMDR010038236.1:0-10024 GCA_007922815.1 Macrotus californicus | reverse complement strand
TAATGAAGTACTGTAGTTCTGTTTTTTCCATGGGGGATACAGCCCAAGATCCCTAGTGGATGCCTGAAACCGCAGATAGTACCAAACTATATATATATATATATATATATATATATATACACACACTAACATTTTTCCTATACCTACATACCTTTCACTTAAAGGAAACACATTATGGCTTCTCTGTGGCATATCTGAATTGCCAGCATCACTACTCTTGTGTTTTGGAGCCATTATTAAGTAAAAAAAAGGGTGAATTGAACATAAGCTCTGCGATATCACAGTAGTTGATCTGATAACCCCAATGGCTACTGACTAACAGGCAGGGAGTGTCCACAGCATGGAGACTATGGACAAAGGGATAATTCACATCCTGGGCAGAACAGAGCAGGACTGCATAAGAATTCATCACAGTATTCAGAATGTCACACAATTTAAAACTTATGAATTGTTTACTTTTGAAATTTTTCATTTAATATTTTCAGACCTTGGTTGACAGTGGGTGACTGAAACCATGGAATATGAAACTACAGATAAGCCACAAACTTAGTGGCTTGAAACAACACAAACATGTCCTTTTACAATTGTGGATGTCAGAAGTCCAAAATGGGTGTCAATGGGCTAAAACCAAGATGTCAACAGTGTTCCTTTTGGAGGTTTTTCTAGCTTCTAGAGGTACCCACATTCCTTGGCTCATGACACCTTTATATCTTCAAAGCCAGCAATGGCATATTAAGTCTTTATCACGTCCCATCACTCTGAATCTGGCTCTCTTATTCCCTCTTTCACTTATAAGGGCCCTAGTGATTATATGGGACCCATCAACATAATCTGAGATAATGCTTAAATCTCCTTGTTTTAAGTCAACTGATTAGCAACCAAAATGCCCCCTTACCATATAACATGACACATTTATAGGTTCTGGGGGTTAGGATGTGGACATGGAGGAGGGGCACATTGTTCTGCCAATCATACACTGCAATTTACATACACCACATCATTTACTACCTCCAGCCTCTCCACCGCCCACCCTTGCCACCAGGAGATTGGTATAATTAGTCCCTTTTTACAGAGAGGGCACTGAGGTTCTGGGAAGTAGCAGAGTCTAGAGTCAGTCTACTGGCTAACTGATTGTGGATCTTGCAACCTCCCAGCCCTGTCCCATACTGTCTCTCCATGTGCTGTGGAGACAATGTGGAAGGCACAGGGGAGCTGATTTCTAATGTGTTTCTGGCTGTTCCTGTCACACAGGGCCAAGTTCTGGGTGACTCCAGAAGGCAGAATCAACTCAATAATTACAAGGAGGTAAATTCTAATTTTTTTATTGACTCATTGTTATAGCCTGAAGGGATAAGAGAGGTCAGCTAGTCCATTTTCTTCTAAGGAAACCAAGGCCCAGAGAGGGGAAATAATTGACCCAAGGCCACACAGCTAATTAGTAGCCTAATAAAGAACTTTCTATTACAGTTTTCCCAACAATGGTATAGGCTACAGTATGAAGTGAGGGAACTCCTCATCATTGGAGAGATTTGATCATCTAACAGGGACCCAACACAAGCATTTCTGACTATTGTGAAGTGTGTTGAGAGCAATTTTTTATTAACCACAAAGTGCAAAAGTTTGTGAATGATTTATTTATGTTAACAAGCTAGATCAGTTCTTCCTACAATAGTGTCACTCTCACCCATTTGTCCTCTGGTGTGTGTCTTTTATAAAAATGAGGTTTGTTTTGACTCTGCAAACAGAGATGGTTTTCTCTTACTGGCAGGCACATACACTTAGAAACTGGAAGATGCTACCTCTGCTCTCTAGGAGTTCAGTTGATAGTAAAGGTTGATGCTATAATGATAAGAAAATGGGTTTGTTAAGGCATAATTTACATATATTAAAATTCACCCTTTTGTGTGTAAAGTTCAAAAAGTTTTAACAAATGTGTACAGTCATGTAAGCACCACCACATTCAAGATAGGAAACATTTCCGTCACCTCAAAAAGTTCAAAAAGTTCTCTGTGCCTCCCATTTCTTAAGTGTTTATTTTCAAATAACTACAGATTCACAAGAAGTTGCAAAAACAGTACAAAGAGGTCCCATGTCCCTTTCATGCAGCTATCCCCAAATGCTAACATATCACATAACTAGAGCACAATATCAAATCCAGTGAACTAACGTGGGTACAATTCTATTAGTTGGACAGATTCCCTTCTTCAAATTTCATGAATTTTTCTATGCACTCATTCATGTGTGCATGTTGTATGTATAGTTCTATGTGATTTACTACATGTGTGGTTTTGCATAACCACCACTGTAAAGGAAATCCCTGGAGTTACACTCCTTCAGAGTCACACCCATCCTCTCCTCATTTCCATCTCTTGACCCTGGCAGCCACTAATCTCTTTGTATCCCTTTTCATATGCATTATTGTTAAATGGATTTTTTAAAAGAATAAAGTGTTTTTTTAAAGATCTTATTTATTTATCTTTAGAGAGAGGGGAATGGAAAGGGAGAGACAGAGAGGGAAACATCAATGTGTGGCTGCCTGCAGCACACCCCCTACTGGGGACCTGGGCCATGACCCAGGCAGTGACCCTTTGGTTTGCAGGCCCATGCTTTATCTACTGAGCTACATCAGCCATGGCTGTTAAATGGATTTTTTAAATCAGAAAATACACTGATGAATAAATTCACAGTGGGGATATCTAAACAATTCAGGTATTTTGGAAGAATTCTTTGATACTCCTTTCTGATTTCAATCTTTTTTCTGAAGGAAATCTCTGTTAGGGTTTTCCGTAATCTAAGCTTTTGTCTATGTGGTTGCATACTGTAATGGTTAATTTCATGTGTCAACTTGAGTGGGCCACAGGGTGCCCAGATTCATCATTATTTCTGGATATGTCTGTGAAGGTGTTCCAGGATAAGACTGGCATTTGAATCAGTGCACTCAGTGAAGTAGATTGCCCTCCCCAATCTAGGTGGGCATCATCCAATCTGCTGCAGATCTATTTAGAAGAAAAAGCAGAGGAAAAGACAGATTGTTCCCTTCCTGTTTGTTTGCTTGAGATGGACATGAATCTTCTCCTGCCCTCAGACTGGGACTTAGACCATCAGCACCTCCGGTTCTCTGGCCTTCAGACTCAGGCTAGAATTACATTATCAGTTCTCTTGTGTCTCTAGCTTGCAGACTGCATACTATGGGACTTCTCAGCCTCCATAATACCAAGAACCAATTCCTCATAATAAATGTACATATCTATATATCTCCATCTCTATGGAGATATCTACATATATCTACATATGTAGATATATACGTCTATATGTCTATATTTACATATTCTATTTGTTCTGTGGAGAACTCTATTCTATTTCTATTTCTTTTTTTAAATTACTTTATTGTTGTTCATTTACAGTTGTCTGCATTCCCCCCCCACTCCCCCCACCCCAGCCAATCCCACCTCTATTTGTATTTCTACTCTATCATATTCTATTTCTGTGGAGAACTCTAACACACATATAGTGCATATGTTACATGTATAAGTACCTACCTACCTACCAGTAGAAATAGATTGTTGTGTGTGTATATGTTTAACATATATTGTATCATGCATATTGTTCCACAGCTTGGTTCTTAACACTTAATTATGTCTTGGATAACTTTCTATATCCACATATTCATGCATTAAAAATATCTGCATAGTATTTCATACTATGGCTACTCTATAACTTAAATAAGTTAATTACCTGCTGGTGGGCATTTAGGTTACTTTTGTTTTTTCCCCATTATAAGCAATGCTGCAATGACCAAGTGCACATGCACAAGCACTTCTAATTATCTGAGAGATATGATAAGCTTTCTAGAGTGGGAGGAAGAAAGATGAATGAAGTTCCAGCTGACAGACAGAGAATTGCCCCAAACACTGGAGTGGCAGTGGGTCCTTGAAATGATTGTTTATTTTGGAGGTTGACAGCCACTGGGCTTGAGGATTTTGGCAGTACCTTTTAGCCCCGAAGGTTAGAGATTCTCTGACTCAGCCAAGGTCACATATCATGCAACCATAATTGCCTCTCTGGTCTGCTAACTCCTGGGCCCAAACTCTGCCTCAGCCAGCTCTTAGGTACTATGAGATGAAGGAGCCTAAGGGGCTCCCTTTATTTGGGGGAAACCAGGTACTGTTTTGAAGAAGGCTGCTTTGACTTAATACATCCCAGCCCCAAAGGGACCACATGACACTCCTGCACAATAGATATGATGGAGGAAATCATCAAGGTCTTCTCCAGCAGCAGGGGTGGTGATGAATCCATTTTCTTCTAAGAAGACTAACGCCCAAGGAAGGGAAGTAATTTACCCAAGGCCACACAACTAAATTAGTAGCCTAACAAAGAACTTTGTAAACAGAGGTTTTAGGGAGTGCCTTTTTCCAGATTATGCATGCTTCCTGGGAGTATGAATAGGCTGGGGGTGTTATTGCTGCACAGGATGGACTTGTTAGCTCTGTGTTAAAACCTTTGCTTCTGTTCAGGGTGAACACTTCAGAAACTGGGGAATGGTCATATTGCAAAGCACTCCCTGCCCGAATCCTACCATATATATGCCTAGGGAAAGGCTGTTGGCCAGTGCCAGTTCCATAACCACTCATTACCAACTCACCCACCCCTTAGAGTTTCCATGCTGATGAGAAAGGAAGTGTTAGTTGAAGGAAGAAGCAAGTACAAGAATCACTAGCATTTTAAAAAGCATTTTATGCTCTCAAAGGATTGTTCCCATTTCCTTATCTGCTCATCACACAGATAAGAAGGGCAAGCTCTAGATTTCATATTGCAGAAGTAGGGAAACTGAGGCCCACTGAGAAAGTAAGTGGTTTGCCTTTGGTCATGCACACATCAAATTGGTCAGAGAGCTGGTGCAGGGACACTGGTTTTCTGATTCTCAGCCAAAGGCTCTTGCTAACATATTTTACTGCCACCCCTCATCTGATTGCCAGGGTGTTATGCTCAGAGCCCAGTCTTCTGTACCTAACTCAGAAGAGACACTACACTATGGTCACTGCTCTCTTCTGCCCTATGGCCAGAAACCATGTGAACCTGATGCTTTGTGACCCTGGAAGAATGAAGAAGACAGTTTAGCCAGCAGAATCCAGATGCTTAAGGCTCATATATGGAAACTCACAGACTGCCACAGCCAAGTGGGGAGTGACTCTTTGGCCTATTAAACATGCTAGTGTCTGTATGCTTTGAATGAGGGGAAGATTGCTGCTTGTGGTGTTCACTGGAGTCTTTAGGGAATTTTAAGGAAAGCACTGGAGATAAGAGGAGGATACCCTGGGCAGGTGTCTGATGTGTAGCCAAACTAAAAAACCAAGACAGCAGAAGGCTTGATTGAAGGGCCTCCATCAGCCGTGTTGGTCAGAGTAGAAAGTTCACATGAGGGAAAAGTGGGAAGTGTGAAGTAAGATGGGAATAGGTGGCAGTAGTTTCCCAAGGTGGCTGAAAAAAGATCTCTTGCCCCACATGCATTTCTGTCAATGTGACTTTGACATTATATTCATTGAGATATAGGGACTATCTATGCTCTTTCCTCCCCCACACCCATCCAAAGTTTGACAGGCTTGTGACTATGACAGAAGTAAAGCTAGATGACTTAGAAGCTAGGTCATAAAAGGAGATATGGCTTCCACTTCTCTTGCTGGAACACTCATTCTTTTTTTTTTAATTTGTTTTTATTTTTTTCAATTACAGTTTACATTCAACATCATTTTGTATTAGTTTTAGGTATACAGGGTAGTGGTTAGACCATCACGTACTTTACAAAGTGTTCCCCTGGAAATATAAGGGGGAACACTCACTCTTGAAGCTTTTAGCCACACTGTGATTTATTTTATGGCCATTAAGCTGTGAAGAAGCCCAGGCTAACTCACATGGAGATATCACATGAAGAGTCTCAGGGCTACATGGGGAGAGAGATGCCTGGCCTGTTCCCAGGTGTTCTAGCCCCATCTTCACTCCACCTACAGTTCCAGCTCCACTCACTCTCCAATTGTAGTCTTAAGAGGGACCCTGAGCCTGGGCTGCCCAGCTGAGCCTTTCCCCAATTCCTGACCCACAGGAATTGTCATAAGCCACTAAGACTTAAGGTGATTAGTACATAGCAAAAGACAAATGAGTTTATTGAAAGCAGAGTAGCGTTGTGCAAAGAGCTCTGATTTGGGAGTCAGGAGATCTGGGTTCCTGGATCTACCCTTGCCAATTACTTGCTGTGTGGCCTTGGGTAGGAAACTTTTCCTCTCTGGGCCTTAATTTTATTTGTAAAAACAAGATGTTAGGATGAAATGATTTAGAAAGCCCTTTCTAATTCTAAAATTTCCTTGTGGTGATAAGCATCTGAGAAGTTGGAACATTAATCATTGAGCAGAAGACAACATACTGAGAGGGGGTCCTAGAGATAACAGTGCATGAAGATGGAGCTGGGGAATCCTCTTTACTCTTCCTCAGCCAAGTGAGTGTAACATGAACATGAAGGTGATGAGAAACCCCCAAGGAGATATCCAACAGGAGGAGGAAGAGGTTGGGTAAGTCAGCGGCAGGCAGTCTACTGTCCTGGTCCAGGAGAAAAGCTTCAGGGTACCAAAGAAGCTCTTCCATTTTGGGGAAAGGTCTCCTCTGATTGTTTCCACGCCAGACCCATCATCTTTGTCTGCCTGAAGGACCATGTGTTTATGAAGTCTCAGCTGTATCTTCCTGGTGGGAAAAATCCACAAGGCTTACCACTTTGCTCAAATGCAACTTAAAGTAGGCTCACCTTGTATCAATTGCTCAGATGTGAGCAATTTAGCAGCATTCACTACAGGTAGCTGGGCATAGGGGAAGAGCCAGGCCAAATGCTTTTGCTGACTTCCTTTGGGCCCTTTCTGTTTCTGCCCAAGTTACCCAACCCTGGGCCCTGTTCTAGAGTCTTTAGCTGTGTAGAATTTGGATTATGTGATACTGCCACTGCAATGGCACTTACAGGCTGCCATTTATGTAAGACAGAGGTAGCCCCAGCTCTTGGCTTGGGATGGTCTCTTAGGAGAACAATGGGCAGGCTGGTGCCAGTGGAGATGGGGTAGGTTTGCTTCTTAGCAACAAAGGGAGCATTTGAGTAGAAAAGAAGCCGAGGGGCCCTCTAGGACTGTGCTAGTTTGTTATTTATCTCTGCTCCTAGACAACTTCAGGCAGCTTGGGGACCTGGACTATTTTGCCTGTAGCTTGTGGCTAACACCTTCTCCCCAAGTGAATGGGGGTCCACATTTCTGCAGCCCTCCGGTGGAGGAGCTGGCCTTTTCTACACTAACCTTGGCAAAGGCTCACAAGCTATTCATAGAGTTGCAGAAACTGGAAGGCTGCAGATAGGGAGGAGCAGGATGATATAAAGGAGAGTGTTGGGAGAACAGAACTGTTTGAAATGGGCTCTGCTGTTTGACCAGGGCTGAATACTGTCTTTGGATGGAGGTCAAGGACACAGCTGAAGCCTATTTGCAGCCCCATCCCTTGTACATCTTAACATTTACTGTGTCCTTAGGATGAGCCAGGCACTGTTATCAGCCTTCTCCATGGATTATTTTATTTAATCCTTCACAACAGCCTTGTGAGGTAGGTCTATCATTATCTCTATTTTGGAGATTAAATGATAATGATTTTTAAAACACTGAGGTACATATACATTAACTAAACTTGTAAGTGGCTCAGCCAGGATTATGAACCCAGATGATTTGGCTCAAGAGGGTGACACCTAACCTCTAGGCCTTGCTGCCTGTCACTTGATGGTGGCCACATTGTACCACCCTCTGAAGGGTCCCTTGAAGGCTTGCCCTCTTGGGGCCTACCTCATGCTTTAAATATGATAACAGCCACCAATTTCCTGAGTGCTTATGATACACTTTACATGGCTTATTTAGTATAATCTTCATGATGACCCTATGGAATAGGTATCATTGTTGTCTTCATTCTATAGATAAAGAAACTGAGACTCCAGAAAGTTTAATAACTCATTTAAGGTCAAGCTAGTTGGTTAGCAGAGCCAAGATTTAAATTTGAACCCAAGTCTGTCTGATTTCAAAGCTCTAAGAACACATTTTATCCATTAATTCATTCATTGAAGCAACCAAAATTTTTTGGACCACATGCCATATACCAAACTATGTGCTTGGCACAGGTGGGTATACATAGTGTCAAGATTTCTATATTTCTGATTCTATCTCTCCTCTAGCTTAGACTGCTTTCTAGAACTGCAGGCTCATGAATCTAACTGTCTGTTGGACATTACTATGTCAAACGGACATGTTCAAAACAGAATTCTTGACCCTTACTGCAAAGGTCGCTTCCTTAAGTCTGTAAATGGCATTACCATTCATGTAGCTGCTCAAGCTGAAAATCTCTCCCTTTACAGCTAACCTATCAGTGTGTCTGGTTGGTTTTTATCTCCAAATGTATCCTAAATCTTTTCACTTCTCTCCATCCCCTCTTCCACAACAATCCATTCTCCTTCACAACAGCTATATGAGATGTGAAGTTGGCATGATATTAAATTATCAATCAGATCATTTCCTTTCCTTGTTTCAAACATTCCAGTGGATTTCCACGTGCTCATAACCCACAAGCCCCTGCCTGAACTGGCCCCTATGTTGCCACTGGGTCTCCTGCCCTCTCCCTACATCAGAACCCATGATTTTACCCTATGTTCCTTTAATATGTCAAGCTCCTTTCTACCTTAGCTTTTGCACACATACCTCACTCTGCCTGGAATGATCTTTCTCAGATCTCAATTTAACTGTTACCCCCACAGAGAGGCTTTCCCTACAGAGCTTCTATGAAGTAACCACTCTTCTCTCTGCATGGCTCTTATTACTAAAGAATATTTTTAAAAAATTTTTCTTATGTACCTCTCTCCCCCACCTACCACAATAAAAGCTCCATGAGAGCAAGGAGCTGACTTCTCTTATTCATCATTTTATTCTCAGCATCTAAAACAGTAGCTGGTACATAGCTGGTGTTCAATAAGTAAAGTGGCAGAAGTTAGTAGACACAATGAGGGGTTGCACAGAGTAGTATATGATCTTTTGGGTAATGGCAAAGGAACAATAATTTGGAAGTAGCAGAAGGGAGTAGGAAACATGCTGCCCCCCTCTGAGCCTTGGGCTGGGGAGGAGAAGGCATGAGGTCTCTAAATTTCCACTTTGCCACTCACTAGCCAAAGCACTTAATTTTCCTGAGCTGTAGTTCCCTCATTTAACAATGGGAATACTGATACTATCACCTAACAATATTGTTGTGGGGCAGGGGGCTTTGCTCAAACCCTCCAATGGCTTCCCATCTCATTCTGGGTAAAAACCAAGGTTACTACAATGGCCTGCACCTTCTGGTGCCCCTCCTCCCACTTGCCCTCTGTCCTCATCTCCTACTGCTCTTTCTTTCCTCCAGCCCTGCCAGTCTCCCCCATATTTAAGCCTCAGGGTCTTCACCCAGATATTTTCTTTGCTCAGAATGCCCTTCCTTCAAATACCTGCAAAGCCTCACTCCTCACTTCCTAGTCTCAAATGTCTTCAGTGAGACCTTCCATGGTCAACCCATTTCACACTGCTCCCACCTTTCTGGGTACTCCTTCTCCCTCTTCTCTGCTTTGTTTTTCTCCATAGCACTTTCTACAGGCTGGCAAAGTATATTATTTACTTTGTGTACCATTTGTCCTCCCTACTAGAGTGTAAGTTTCATGAAAGCAGGGAGTTCAGCTCTCTTATTCACTGCCACTCCCACAGCACCTAAAACAGTGCCTGACCCATAGTAGACACTCAGTAAATATTTACTGAATGAACAAATGCATGCTGGAATGAAGTGCTGACATGGTGACTGGTATGTAAAAATGTTTGGTAAGTGGTAGTTGTTATTACTAATAACTATCTCTTTATGTATCCATTCCCATGCCTGGGGCATAACAGAGCCCTGCACTCAGCAGATGCTCAGTTGACATGTGTTGAAAGAGGAACCCTATGTGAGGTGG